>VZTI01000178.1:426-56506 GCA_013397865.1 Struthidea cinerea | reverse complement strand
GTGCCGCTCACAGCGACAGAGCTCTACTGACCTGCCTGCAGTCTATTGATTTATGTTTGTCCTTTTTTGAACAGAAATATAAATATCCAGAAGTTCCTTAAATGATCTGTTTGAGGTTAAATAGAAAATTGTTCATAAAATAGAGGAATACAAGCATAAAAAAGGCAAGGAAACATCTCTGTTTAGACTCATGTTGCATTTTATTGGCTACTTTTTGCAAATATTTTTACTGTGTCCTGGCCCAGTCACATTAAAACTTTGTCTCAGCTTTTTAGTGTTGAACAGTACTGGGTACAAGAAATTGTAGCATCATGACCTGGCTTCTGTGATGTCAAGGTCAACATTTACTCTCTGTGACCCAAAACTAGACCCTTTTTTCATTTGAGTTGATAACTTTTAGATCTCTGCTCTCCTGCTGAAGAACAAAATAACCACATCAGTTCTCTGAGCACTAACACGGAATAGTATGGCTGGAGCTGGGAGCATACTTCAGTAGCTCCACTGGGCATGTGAGTGAATAACCTTTGCCTTGTATGTCTTCAGAAACCAGATCCCCATATATTTTTTGAAAAAAAAAAAAAAAAAGATTCAGACTCTATTCTGTCTCAACCTTGTTTATGTAAACGAGAATAAGAGGGTGTTGTATTAAACAGCCAGGCAGCAAGTTCTCTTTGCAGTTGTCTCACGTATTAATAATTGCAGCAAGTTCCAGTCACTGGCAATGTCAAAAGTACTTTATAAGCTCTTCAGTATTATTCGGTCGTCTCTCTAAATCCCACCCTCCGTGAGCATTATCTTCAAGAGACTTTTGTCTCCATGTTTATATTTTTACTCATCAGTGCTGCTTACAAGTACCTAATCACGCCACATCCTGCCTGCAGTCACCTTACAGTTAAAGCTAATAGACCTGCACCCATACACCACCTCAAACTACAATCAAACAGATGAATAAACATTGCAACACCAGTCAATGAAAGTGGCAAAATATATGCAGTTCATCCTTGGGAAATGGAGTTTTAAAATTGATGTGTATAAGAAAAGAGAACAAACCGCAGTCCTTCCTCTCTCAGACCTGAAGAGTTCTGGGTTTTAAACTGCATAGTTATTGCTGACATGCAGCACATCTATAATTGTCAGAGCCATATTGATACAGACGTGAACAAATTGTTCTTATTTCCTGAAACTCGTGTTAAAAGAGCCTAGAACTTGCCTGTTTTGAGAACATGAGGGATGGCTTTTCACTGAGTTTTGCAAGCAGCAGGGAACTGCATCTGAGACTTGGCAGGTCCTGCTCACCTCTGTCTAAAAAAACCCTCCTGTTTTTCGTGTAAGTACAGCTCCATGTACCTCAAAGCACTGCTCCATATGCAGTATCATTATTAAAATAACATCAGAGACAAAAATAAAAAGAATGCAGTAATTTTACACATTCCCCCATTAATGTAACTTTTTACTGTCCAAGCAAATGAAATACTGACGATCACCGGAGGATATATTAAAAAGTGAGACACCTCTTCTATTAGAAGCATTCACATTAGAATTAATGGAACATGGACCTTGGCAATATTATTAAATGTATCTTGAAATAAAGCTACCTTGGAAATACAGTTAGGTCTAAATAACCCATTTAGTAAATACACTTCCCCTCTCCCAAAGAATTTCCTTAAGGGACTGTCTGTCTTGCTCTAGGCTTGTTTTCACTGGGAAAAAAAAAGTTTTTTCTTGATTTTACAACTCAAATTTGCCTCATTATCAAAGGGAAGTAAATGCCTGTTCACCGTCTTTTTAACATGTGATAGTTCATGGTAAGTGCGTAGTCAAGAGCATAGGGAAAATGAAACCGTTAACAGTAAATATGAGTCCAGAACTGAGGCAACATCAGCTTTGGCAGAGACCTGGCAGCACTGTTACCCAGGAGGGAAGAAATACAAAGCTATGGTGCTAGCTGGAATGCAGAAGCCAAGCCTTGCATGATGCTGCCTTTTGCTTCTGTTTATTTCAGCTTTCTCTCTACTCAAAGATCAAGGAAAACGAAGGGGTTATTTTCCTCTATGTTGCAAACTGTCCAGGTAAATTCATCCATTGGACCATTTGTGGTCATCTACCACATAATAGAATTATCAGTTTATATGTTTATCTGCAGAATTATTTAATGCGTCCAAGCAAAATTGGATTACTTATTTCTTTCTTTTAAGAGACCTAAGTATTTTTGGTTAAAGCTTAGAAACTACTTAGAAGTACTCTTCCACTTCTTTTATTCCCAGATATAGCAGGAACTCCATCACTAAAAAACTCTAGGTGTCATTTTGTTGGCCTTCCTAATCAATCCTGTTTTCCCTCCCTTTCTTAAAAGGACCCTCCCCTCTATTCTGTTTCTGACCCAAAGCCAACGCAAAATGCACGGTAGAACCATATTGTAGAGACTGATGAGAAAATATGAAACTAATTCTTGCCTTTCAATTCAGGAAAGTATACAATTGGCATTCAGTTCAGGAATTCCTCCAGATTTGGGTAACTGTTACATGTCTAGCCTCTTGCACATTCAGATAAGTTTGTCACCTTTTTTTTCAGACAACCGTTCCTACTATTCAGAGGAGCACTCTCTGTAAAATATCAGTTTGCTGCTCATGGATGACAGAAGAAAAAGCATTCCTTCACCCCTGTTTTTGTCCTCTCAACAACACAGCAAAGGTGTGACTTTATCACATTTATTTCTATAAAACACTTTACATTTTGTAGCACAATGTGTAAAGAATTGACATCTTCTTTAAATTCAAAGGAAATGGACCATTTAATTTAGAAAAACCTGTGAGTGGTAAAGGATTGATATTTGTCCTCTCGTCACACCAGGTCCATTCCCAGCTAGCAAGCAAACATTTGAGTAATCTCACGCTCCGTTAACAATAACCTCAGCTACGCTTAATTTCCTCAAATTTTTTATTATGCAAAAAAATTTACTGGGTTGTTGAACAACTGGCATGTAATACTCTAAAAAAGGGAGTTCTTACATATAACCTTACTTTGGCTACCAGAAATACCAGTGGGTGATATGCTACTCAGTTTTGCCCGAGCTGTATTGAAGTAAGAACTTGAAGACACTAGCTACTGTAATTATTATAACATACAGAAGTTAAATCAGCAATTGCTAAATACGTTATTAGACAGATCACATGTTGTGATAGGTAGTAAAGAGCTAAATACAGCACGCGTTAAGAAGGCTTAAAACATATTAAATCAAAACCAGTGGTAGATTCACAAAAGTACAGATGGCTCGAATTTAAAACTAGGTGAGATTTCATCCCACACTGTGAAGAGAAACTTGGGAAATGGTCTTACTAGTCAACATTTCTATAAGAAATACCAAAGTCACTTTTCATTGCATTGCAATAAGAAGTTATGATGGTGACATTTTATGTTTTTTTCTGCACCTTGTTGCTCTGACATACCAAAAAGGGTGACCATATTATGCATATTTTAGTCACTTTACACCATATACTTAGTGCAATGTGATTAGTGACTTTCATATATGACTTGTCAAAATCTCCATTATTGCGAGGCATCAAACTAATGTATGTGACCAACTCTGAGGAGAAGCGTGATCCATACTTGATTGACTGCACCAGCACCACATAACAATATAGGGAATTGAAATAAGAAACTGAATGTCTAGAGGAAAAAATCAAGGTACAGCTTTAGAATTCTAGGACATAAATGCTTGAATGTGACTTGCTATATTTGTCTAGTTTTGTAAGTATGAAGAAGCCGACAGACTCCACTTATCACTGAGTTGTCCTGGCAGTTCACGTAGTTCAGTATTTGTATTCTTAATCTTTTTAAGCTCATTTTTCCTTTTCTTAATAATATCAGGTCAAACACCTATCTGCATAAAAATCCTAAGCTTACTGTTCCGGGAAAATAGGCTATAGGGCAGATATTATTGTATGCCTGAAGTACATTTAAAAAATCTGGAATATTCTTTAATGCCTTTCCATTGCTGTTATTGTGCAAGTACCTTCAGTATTTGCAGGTAACCCTTTGTCATACAAAGTTATAATTTTTAGATTAGTGAGATCTTTTTAAGATTTTGATAATAAAAACCTGAAGTGGGATATGTTGCTTTAAGACTTGGTTTTAAAAAGTATGGATTCTCTTTCTATTACCTCAATAGCATAATAACACCATTGAAACCTCACAAGTATTCCCTATTAATATGATACACTATTTGCTGAAAAAAGTATTTGTGCAATTCTCAGCAACTGTGTGATTCTCATGTTCCTCTAACATGACCAAACCAGGAAGAAAAAATTAATGTAATGAGACAATTATGTATTCAGATAAAGTTGCATATTAGAGCTCTTATTGAACTAATTGAGTCGCCTCTCTCTCCATTTCTAGTGAGCATGTTACCGAAGCATAAATATTTTTATTTTCCCTTTGGTGTCCTTCTCCACGTGGGCTGTGGGTTCCATTTCTAATTTTTTTTCAGAGTGTCACTGAACTCACTGACCGCCGGTGGCTTCCGTAGTTCAGGCTGTTGGGATAATCTTTAGTCAATTTGTCAACCTCGTGCCCAGGAGGCTTTATGCTGCTTGGTACAAGGGGACGATGGCCAGAGAACGTCCCTGCTGAAGGATCTGTAGCAGCAGATTCTTCCTCTGCCCACCTATTAAAGAAGAAGTAGCGTTCCTCAGGTGTCCGCCTCTCGAGGGGATTCACTTCAGAGGCAGAAAATCCCTGATTTTCTTTGTCCGCGTGAGACAGAGCTGCTGCTGGACGTAGAAACGGTGACACAAATAAGTGGCTGCTGCTTTGGTCAAGGTCATCAATAGGTGCAGGTGATGCCACAGGTACACATGAAGCAGCTTCTTTTCTTGATCTTAATTTCTGGATTTCAAGAACCTGTTGCCCCTCAGGAAGGGTATCTATTTGCTGTGCTTTTAGAATAAGAGATGCTCCAAGGGTTCCTCGTAGAGCGAAAAAAAAAAACCTGATGAAAGGGGAAGAGAATGGATTTTTTTTTACCAATGGGCTCATTACATATGCTACATCAAAAATACAGAAACTAATTTTCCGTTGCTCTACATACATCTGGTAGACACCTAATACCTGGGAGATTAAAGTTGCCTCTTGGATCTTTACACAAAATTTTACTGTATATTTGCTTTTACTTGTATAGAGTCAACTATATGTATATATGATAATTGTTTTAGTATTTATTACTACTTTTTTGCTGAACAGTGAAGAAAAATAGAAAAACTCTCATCAAGAGAGTCAATATTGGAAAAGACGGGAGTTGTATTTATATTGCTAAAACTGCTAAAGAAGGGATCTTAATTTGTTAGATAAAAGAAATGAAGAAATTAAAAGGGTCACCTTTTCCATTCTTCCAGAAAGCAGCAACAAAAGTGTCCTACTTGACCTTTGCAGAATAGAGAATAAATATCTAAATATTGTGTGCTGTGAGAGAGCATACATCCTCTCTCCCTGTCATGTCAGCTTTGTGTGAAAACCAAAGTCTCTTTCAAAGCATCTTTTTATTAGGATTTGACCTTTACATAGGTGGCTTCAACAGGTATTTTAAAACAAACATAGGTACTCTGTGAATTCCATCGAAAAAGCTGCCATCTTCATATCCTGGTCCTAAATGTGTGCATAAAAAAAAATAAGATTAAAAAGCTAACAAGCAACACGCAATACAGGAAGGGCTTTTAAGAAGATGGCTTTGTCAGCCTTGCTCAAGCAGCAGTGGATAATGTCTGTTTGCTTGTGCCTGTGCTCAGGCTGGTAAATCCCAACAGAATCTCTGTTCTCGTCTGGAAGTTAAGAGCATGGGAGAGCCCAAGAGTATCTGCATAAAACTGCTGTGGATCACATTGTCTTGTGTTTTTCCCTTCAGCTCGGTTTCTTTCTCTTTTTGCAAGTTCCAGGTAAACTAGAGAGGAGGACAGAGTCGGGATGGGAGACACAGTTTCCCATTCTGTGATCTTCCCTCACATGATCCTGCCCTTCCCACAGCCTTGCAGGGTGTGAGGCCTGATTACCTGTTGGGTCTGTGCAGGTGTCCTGGCAGAGCATAGTCTGCCTTCCACAGCTAAAGAAATAATCAGGTTCACATGTGGAAAAACTCCAAGAGACACAGTGCCTTCCCTTGCCAGTGTATAAACATGAAATTTAAACCCCTTTCTTCTCAGACTTGAGGGCTTTTGTACATAATCCTGTGTAGCTTATGTCGAGAAACAAAGTGCAGAGGCAGTTTTGAGATGCAGATGTGCAAAGCAATGCCAGGCAGTGCTCCATGGAAAGACTGGAGCAGGCAGCGCACAGGCCAAGCCTCCCCCTGAGTGCTGCAGCTCGAACAAAACGCAGTACTGAGGGGAAGAACGCAGGAGAGCAATGATTTTTAAAAAACATCTTAGAAGGAAACCAGAACATCAAGACTCCAAGTGAGGGGATAGTGAGCAGGCAGCACAGTGAGATGGGCCATGGAATGGAGCTTACAATTCAGTACATTTTAGCAAAGGGTGGTTTCACCAGTGCTGTATTCTACTGGCACAGCTCCGTTGCAGTAGAAACGGGGCCTGGATATTCTGCAGATGATGGACTATGCAGAAAATAATCTAGGGTACGTATACGAAGGAACACCAGCTCTCCATATTTGAAGATATGAAGATATAGCCCTTAACCTCAGTAACATACTGAGGCAGCAAAGAGCTTAACTGTGCTAAATTCCCAAGATGGAGACACGAGTCCTCTAACCACGCATTTGACGGAGCTCTCAGTAGAAAGTTCAGGGTCAAAACTGACAGTGTGAATGTGGGCTGATAAGTAAACAAAATCGTGCAGGAGGAAACATACTGGAAAAGGACGCCCTGCCTAGAAGACATGAAATCTTACTGAACTGTGTTTGTTCTGAACTTATACAATATAACATGAAATCACAAGAGCATCTCAAATGGGAGAATAATAATAAAGATTTGAAGAAAAATACCATCTAGTCTTGAAAGGTTCCTTTGCAGTCAAAGTTAAGGCTCAGATTCTAATGCCTTAAAGCGTTTACAAAATCAGATACTAAATATACTGCCCTGAATTTTGTAATACCAGTGTGCTGCACTACTTCATGGGAATGAAGATGAAAAGGAAACTAGCAAGCTCGTCAAATCAACCCATTTCTTCCAATGTCCAAGTAAATATAACAAATAAATGATTGAAACAAGCGGTGCAACTCAAAACATATATTTATAGTAAGGTATTGAACACCACAAGCATTAAGTTTTGCATAATGAGTATGCAAATATATGGGAACAGAATCATTATATTTTTTAACCACTTTTTTCAACAACATATGACAATAATTATCCGTTTCCAAATATGATCCAATCTAAATTCAAGTTGTCTTTAACATATCTGATTTTTTGCAATGCAGAGTAAAACTAAAATTCTGCATGCAGTATATTTTCTCATATAAAAACGCTGTTAAATTCAGCTTAGCAATGCATCCTAATGTACTTAAAATCTAGGATATATTTCATAATTCTCAAACATAAAGGAATATTTGAAAGACTTGCTTATATTCTTGATCTGCTCAACAACATTGTGGTTATGACAGTGAACAACAGTATAGCAGATCTGTACTTCTAAACTTTGATGCACCCCAGTAAGAAAGGTTTTCCTAATGGGAAGAGTAGAAGGTATGTAGTGACTTCTCTAGGGTTGCTTAACTGAATAAATGAATGGTTCGTGACCTGGAAGGTTGAACTCAGGCACCTGACTTCCACACTTATCAATTATCCCTGTTCAGCACAGGTGTCTGACACATCACGGATCTGTACACATCGTTACTGTTTCTTCACTCACATGTCTGCAAACCCACAAAAGGAAAAATGAGAGGAAAACGTTCAAACCTTGGTAAGAGTGCGATGACAGGGGTAATAAGGCACAGTAAGTAGAAGATAGGATCTGTGAGCTGTCTCTCCATAATCCAGTAAGGGTTGGTGGGAGGGTTGCAGACCAGGCAGGCAGCATTGTAGATCAGCGAGAAGATGAGGTAAAAGGCCACGCTGCAGATCATCGTCACCAGCTGGAGCAGGGTCTGCAAGCAGAAATGCACAAAATTAAGTGATGCCTGTGAGACCCTGACTGGGTGTAAGACAGTTGGAGACATAGACAGTTGGAAAGAATGCATCTACTAGTGCGTTTGACTGAAATCTGCAGTAAGAAAATTAGCCAGAAATGAATTTAGAAAGCAACAGTGAAATCACTCTCTAAGTAACACTTCGTCATATATTGAAGTATGCAAATATTGTGTACTATCTTGTCCAAAGGCTAGATAGCAAAACATTCTGTCACTGTGCGCATGACGGTACTAAGCTGGGGACAATAAAAAATTCTCGCACTTTGTGAAATCTCAGCTTAAATTTCACTTACTTTTTGTGACCCAGAATTCAGGTAAATGACTCTGAAAGAGATACTCCATGCTTACACGGGATGCAACGTCCACAAAAAACCAAGAGTGCTGTGAACAAGAAAGGTCAAACACATACCCATGTTTTCATTTCTAGAGCCTGGTGCAAGAGAATGGTCAGGAGGGAAATGGTGTTGATGGGGTTTCCAAAGGAAAACACATCTATGTCAGAGTCCTCGTACATCTACAAAACAGGCAGAGAGACTGTGATGAACCATGACTAGTCAGAACTGAATTTCCTACTTCTAAGGCGGGCAGGAGCCTGAGAATGTTAATGAGCCTGTTACTTACCAAATAGGGGACAAAGAAGCAAATGAGGCTCTGATAGAAGGCATCCAACATTATAATAATAAAAGTTGACCTGTTGTATATCTGCAGGAGTTTATAGATAACAGTAGTTATGATGGGATATATACGTGTCTAGTCTGTCATGCAAACACAATTGCTGTCTGTTTTTCTTCTATTCAGACTACTGATTATTGCTAACTGCTCTCCTCCATGAGTAAATGCCTCCTGAGCAGCTGATAAAACCAAAGGCTTATCTTTGTGGTAAGTAAAGATAGACCTTAGGAACATTAACAATTCTACAAAGAGTCTTAAAAGCTGTATTTCACCAATATCGCATCCCTTCAGAGATATTATGGCTTAAATTCTTTAACAACACTCCTTCTATATAAAGTTATAAATTTGGTCAAAAATCCTTTCTTCTAGTAAAGCACTTATTTTTTGCCCTTTTAATTGCACTATTTGTCATATTATACTTATCTAGTGGCATATGGTTTGACAGCTCGTATGGAGTGGAATTCAATACTGGAGAAACAGAAGGCTGGGCTCCTGTTGTTTCAACGTTCCCAGTAAGTCTAAACTCTTTCTTCCCTCATTCCTAAACCAAAAAACCTGTGCACCTTGGTATTATCAAGCAGTTATTTTAGCAATCCTGACATACCTCTGAATTTTGTCCATTCTTGTACAGCTCGGGCAGACGTAGGAGTGTTTCTGCAGAAACATCTTTGTCAAGTACTCCAAAGAGAAGAGGAGGCACTGAGGTGAAGAAGAGGTTGAAAAAAATCATCTGCCAGTAATCTATCATGGTGCTGCCTGAGAATCCACAGAAGAACTGGTACCAGAAAAGCAGGTTGGCATAGCACTGGAGAAGCAAATATAAACATGTAGTTCCACCAGTGGCATTTATGGGGGAACATTGGATTTTAACAGAGTCTCCTAAGAAGACAGGATTTTGGTTAAAGGCACTGCACTTCATTCCATAACGCAATATATATTAAGTGTCTGTTTCACAGTGATCCACTGTGATACAGTTTTTCAAAAGCCAGTATGTTTCTTTAAGAACATATCAGAGAATAATTAAGTAAACTGTTCACAGCTGTGAGCACCAGATTTTAAAATCCTTTTACAGTCTCGTGATCCATGTGGAATTAAAGGCGTGCTGCTGCCTGTTGCTACCGGGGAGATGAAAGAACAGCAGCATCCCACTCTGGAGAACTTTTTCACATTGCAAATAAATATCCTTTGAACTCTAAAAGGATGTTCAATCAAAAAAAGGAAAGTGTTATTTTCCGCTACAAATTTTAACAGTGATAAGAAGTAATCCTTATTGAAAATTATTAAAAACGCCACAAAAAACAGATACCTTGAATTCTAAATAGAAAGCCTTTCATGCTCAGAGTGTATTTCATGTCATATTGACTTGTTTGCCCAGTCTTGTAGAAACTGAATTACTTAATTTTTTCCATTTTACGTTTTACTTCAATGCAGAACTCATTTGCGTATGCATTAAATTTTTAATAGAAATGATAGATATGACTGCATCTTTTCTTGCAAGTGGTTCCTGTAAAAATTCAGAGGTTTTGCAGGCAGGCAATTCTTAGTGCACACTCATCTTCTACATTTGATTGCTAATAATCTGATATTCCTTATGCAAATTCTATTTTGAGGCTCATGGGTATTATTAATACAATTTCTTGTGCTACCATATAAGCGTACTAAGCCTTGAGTCCTTTTTCCCTCTGGAATAATGTTATTTCAAAATATATTTAGAGCCTGTGTTATCCTCAATGCTCTATGCAGCACCTTAGTAAGAAGGTAGGAGCGTACTATAATGTCGTAAAGTGAAGAAACGAACTACAGCTTCATGGAAAGTAAGCGTATAACCTGCAAAAACCAAATAAAACTGACCAAAAAACCCCCAGACCTGCAACTAACATTTGCTAGAATGAAAACGTCATAATTTTAAGCATCTTACCACATTTTTATAGAAAAAGTAAATCACCATCTTCGCCAGACGAGCATAGCACCAATGTCCGTGGACAAGAAGGAGCTTTTTGAGGTGTTTAAAACGGGATATTGCAAAGTCACTGGCCATCACAGCCTTTGGGAAAAGGAACAGAAGGTCATTTACAGTATATCTTTTTCACACTCTGTACAATGAAATTTGAGCACAGACATTGAAATACTTCTTAACTATTTAATATTGTAGAAGAAAGAAACCATGAAACTAACCTTCAAGAACATATTTGGAACTTTCAATCTTTGCAGAACTCTCCATTTCAGGAAAATAAGGAAGGGGACTATTTGGGAAAGGATTCAGGGCAGAAGACAGTGGAAGAGAATCCACAAAACCTGAAAATTCAGCAGCTGAGAGCATTCAGAATTCAGCTGCTCACCTAACACAGGACAGACATCTGCTAATTTTCCAGGCTCATAAGCAAACACAGGTTTGTTCTTGCATGCTAATTTTTGGCTCAAAGTGTTCTTTTATTTGGCTGGACCTATAATTACGAAGTGTATATTCATTTTTGAAGCCACTTTGCATTTTTAACATGACGCTTGAGAGTGTTGGGGTGCTATGAAACTTATTAAGCCGCAACGGACGACCTGACAAAAGATGAAAGGAAAAAACCGAGATGATACCTGCATGCCTTCTTGGCCAGATATTCCAATTCCAACATCAGCTGCTTGAATCATACTTACGTCGTTTGCACCATCCCCTAGAGTTGGAAGACAGGAGGGAACAAAGTGCAAGAAAAGGTGCCTCCATCAAACGAAGGACATAATCTCGGCTATGCTGATTGTTTCAACTATTCTGGACTGCCATGCATCTTGATCAGGAGAACTGATATGTGGCATCAAGCACGACATCAAGACTCTGGTCTTGGTAGGAAAATCCTCCCTCTTTCCCAAGAGACTTGGCTCCACCAGGGAGAAACCCAGCATTAGGACCAGCTGGGTGGTGACACAGCCACCCCAACATCATTTACGTTAGCATAATTTTGTGTTTTTGCTTGGCCAAATCCATATACCCAGGAACAATTTTGCAACACCCTACTTTCTATGAATCTATGAAAAATTTTATTCAGATGACAATGTAGCAAGCCAGTTTCAAGAATTACCTTGCTCATTTCAACTCAGAACAGTATGTTAAATGTGTAACCAAATTTCCAGGGACAGAACAGCCATGATTACTGCTTTCAGTGTAGAGATTGTAAATTAAGTTAGCTGGTAAAGTACAGTAAATGACGCAGAGGGCTGAAAGCTAATGTTTTGAACTGTAAGGCAAAGCAAAATTTTAAAAATACTACAGACTCTGCCTTTTCTGTTTTGTCCACAGAGGTGTAGTTTTTTAGTTTGGAGTCATCTAAATTAATTCTGCAAGGATTTTAGTGGCATCATTTACCAAAAGTGTGGAAGAAAACTCACAGCATTTCACATTATTTGGAAGTAAAAGGCAAATGAGTCAGTCCTTAATACCACTCTGGAGATAACTGCTTTTACCAGTTGGGAAAATCTGACAGGAAAAGGGCTTTATGAAAGGGTAAAATATTGACTAATTTTGAGGGCTTTCTGGGCCCAACACAAGGACATTTCGGAGGGAATATGTATGTGTGTTTGTATTGTTGTGCATGAAAGGGACTGCAGGGAGATTCTGAATTTAGAGTGTCTTCATCTTGCTTAAAGGGGGCAGATATGATTTGTGAAAGCTGGAGAAGGACTTTCATTTGGATTTTGATCTGGAAAAATTAATCAATGCTGTTTCCTCACTGCGTCTGTCTAAGGCACAAAAATCTGCTCCGTACAATAAATTCTACACATTTCTCTTAAAGAAAGAACCTGCTTCCCATTTCTCCTGCGAGATTCAGAGTGGAGGTACCTATGGACAAGGTCATCACTTTCAACTGCCTCCGGATGAGCTTGACCACCATGCTCTTCTGCAGAGGAGTGGAGCGGCAGCAGAGCACGGACCGGCAGTACTTCGTCAGCTCTAGGAACTTCTCCTCCAGCCCTCCTTGGAAGATGATGTTCAGTGTCTGTCCATCAATCACCAGCCCAATCTCGGGGCTGGGGGCCTCAGAGGATGAGAAAGATGTTGGGGTGAAGCCAAAAAATTTACACCGCGGTTTGTCATATTCGTAATTCTTCTTCACCTCTTCCAGGGTTAAATTCAAGAGAGATTCACAAGTTTCCTGTGAGAAAACAGATGTAGTTTTAGAAATAGTTATCTCTATCTCCTTTACAGCACAGCACCTTGCCAAGTGTATGTTTGTTTAATCATGCCAGTGGGTTTAAGCCGATCAGAAAAACGTTAGGGAAAGCTTACTGAGAAATGCACTGATTCATCTGATTGGACATAGTGAAGTAAATACGATACCATCCAATCCTTAAGTGAAAACACTGCACATTTTATCAGCCAGTTAACTGAAGTAAGAAATTATTTTAAGAGAAAATATAATAATCTTTACATCAGGAGGGCATATCTGCATTTATGCTGGGCGTTCAGAAATTAAAAAGAAAATATTTCTTTTAGGGCTGTTGAAAAATCTAGTTCTGATATGAATGATTGCAGCATTGGCTTCCTTGAGAAATAAACTGTGGTAAGAGAAACATGAGGTTCACATTTTCAAAATTATCCAGTAACTTTCAGAATGTGGCCTTTTCTAAGTCACATATCAGATGTGTGTCATAATTAGGAACAGAAATTAAACTTCATGTTTTCCAGCACTGTGCCTCAAACAGGAAGTCCTTCTGTCATAGCAAATCTGCTTAATTTTGGACCAAGTTCCCTTTTAGATGCCAACAATGGGAATTGACTTGGTAGTAGATAGAAACAGATTTAAGGGGAACACTCTTACCTCTCCCATTCAGATCTAAACAGGCACATCACTATCAGAGAAAACCCAAAATGATATCAAAGATATTTTGCTCTCTCTTAGTACTCAAAATCCTCCTTCTGTGGCATGGCCATGAATATCTGAGGAGCTAATCACTCCTTTTTCTACCTTTTCCTCAGCTTTATTGAGTGATGACTCAGCTTTATAATGCTATTTTCACTTTATGTAGCATAAGGTAGAGTAGGATGTTTGCAAGATTTAAATTACACTTAAGTGGGAGGTTCTGGAATCAAATGTGCCTCTGACATCTAATAAAAACCTGCATCTAGCCGGTACATTTAAAACCCCTAAAAAATATTGAAGAAACATCATCCTTCTGCGAACGAATTAAAAACAGTAGTGGAAACTCCAGGTTTGCCTTGACTTGCCTTTTGAAACAAATCAGCCAAGCTACCTATTTATGTTGCATCTTCCTGGAAGATATTTCATTTTCAGTGTTCGAATAGCCTGCGGGACTCGGGGTAAACAGAGGCCCTTCACACTGAAGCCACTTCAAGACCTAACTGGCAAAATTAACAGGTTAAGTGCTTTGTATATATTACTTGTTTTCCTCACTGCTGCTATTGGGAGCTTCTTTCAGAACTTTGTCGTTGTTTTCATTTTGAAAGGGAGGGAACTAAACCTTATTGTGGAGTAACTCCAGTATCCCTTGAACCATGGGGTTTCCTACAAGTGTATGCAGGTTTCTCCTGAGACTGAATCCAAGGCGACAGAGGCTGCTGTGGGTAAGCAGCTGTGCCAGCACTTCCAGGAGCCAGGGTGGTCCCGCCTGTAGCATCTATGCTCTGGCAGAAACCATCTTCTAATTTCCATCCTAAATGTATTCATTCTGCTTCTGATTAAAGCAGATATGCGTTTCAAATGAAATTATACATTGAAGCAAGGAATGTTTTCCATGCCAGATTCCATATCACCTTTGCGTGTTTCTCTATTTCCCTGACATTAAAAGAGACAGCTATTTGCATAGAATAAAATACTCTCATTTGGAGAGCTACTTGCTGCAGAGAAAAGCAGTTAGAAAGTAGGCCATCTCACTGTTCTATGCAATTGTCTACTATAAGGCAAACAGTCAGCATTTTAACAATATTTAATTAATCCTCACAATAGCTTTATTGGGAAAAGCAATCTTGTATTGGAAACCCTGGTTCTCTTGGGAGAAAAGCTGAGACAATCCACATGGGTGACTTGTCTGGTCACGCGAGGAAGCCTTGCCTGCCCTCCACAGCCTCATGCCAACTGTTGGAAGAACTGAACTCATTGTGCCTCCTGTTCCTGCTGAGTGAGGGCCATGAATGATGCTGCAAAAAAAAAGAGCAGGGAAAAGGCAGCAACTGCTCTGGGAGCACCTCAGGGGGCTTTCAGATCTCTATAGGAAGTAGGAGATTACCAGCAAGAAAAGGCAAAAAGGGCATCACAGCTGGCATTTTAGATCATTTTGTGCTTAGAATTGGCCAGGGCTGACCTTCCTTAGCAAATGGGTCTGGTTTAACCATGATGTCTGTATGTGTTGTCCCCATAATCCATTCACAAGGCAATCTGTCCCACCCGGATGTCTGACGGGATGAGGTGTGAGGCTGTGCACAGTGATGGCCATTCCACTTTCTGACATTAAGGCATGATTTTCCTGGTGCCTTGCTTATATTGCTCCACATCCAGCAAAAGCCAAATTGGTTTGTTTAAAGCCTTTTACTTTCTCCATCCATAATAGCATTTACCGTCTTTGGAAGTTAGGGCTCTATTTTCTCTCTTCTGTACAGACGTTGTCAGAAATAGCCATAGATTGCACCACAGTTTGCTCACTGTGTTTTAGTGACTCACAGGAGCTGTCAGACGTGCCCTTGAAGCGATTATCCTCATTTTGGACTGTTTGCTTCGCCTACAGCCTGCCCTTCTTTTTGCCCATGGAAAATGATGAAATATTTGTGTACATCAGCAAATGTGTTTGCCACCACAGAATGTCAAGAAAGTGACTATGTTTTTAACTGGCCCCTGCTTAAACAAAGAGATTCTGGATTAAATTTTTCGCTAATAAATTTCTGATTAAGTCTAATCCTGTTAGGGAAAATGCAGTTAGAAAGTTCTGAATTTACTTAAATCTACACCTTCGTACTTTTTCTCAGCTGACTCATACAGCATTTTCCAAATGTCCTTTAAAAGATATCACCTAGGGTTAAACTGAAATTTCCATTGTAAGGTGGAAATCCAGATATCCATGTTATTAAGGAATTAGGCACGTAAATTGCGTATTACTTTCTTCCTAAAGCTACTAATTCAGGTAATACCTAGCAATTGAGGTAATTTTTTAAAAAGAATATTTTCATTAGGAAAAACCAGTGTATTCTAATTGAATGAAACACTACATAAGTGTCTTATATTTCAAGTCATCCTGTTATGTGTGGTCTACAGAGTTTCTGGCCTAATGCTGTGTGGGGTTTTTTGACTGTTTTTTGTTGAGTGAGGTCTAAAGCAAAGGAATGCCAAACTGCAAGACACAAAGAAAAGGTAAGAGAGCAAATTCTCTGCATTTTGTCTTTCTTTACTCACTTTATTTTCAGTGTTAATGGTGAAGACAGTGTCTCTTTGGTTCAGAAGTTTACAGGAGTAGGCAATATTTACTGCGGTCTCCGGTTTGTCTCCTGTCAACACCCAAATTTTTATCCCAGCTTCTCGGAGAGCCACAATAGTGTCAGGTACACCATCCTGCAGGCGATCTTCTATCCCTGTTGCTCCTGGGCAAACAGGAAAAGAAGAGAAATAATTTTATTTTTCTTGAAAATCAAGTTGCTATTTTCTTGCTTAAAAAAAAAGCTCTTTTCTTGCTGATCACGCTCCTGAACTTATTGAGAATTGAGCCAAGGTGTTGACCAGCACATAAACACAGGCACATGATCTGCATTTAGATTAAGGTCTGAATGTGTCAGCAATCAAGTTCTGTCTCTTAATTTTGCTCCTTGCAAGAACAATCCATTTCATTTCTTCCTAATAATCCAAAAGGGCAATGTGCTCGCAGAAGGCTCACACCATATGCTTTTTAGAAATACTGCATTAAGTCCCATCAAAGCAACCAGAAAAGATGAACTTTGACTGTTTAAATGCATGCTGTCCCTATTGTCAAGTCAAATGCTTCAACTGTCAAAAGCAGAAGAAAGAGGAGAGTACATTTTATTTTTGAAAATGCACAGACTTAAAATCAGATGCCAGCGCTCATCCTGATGATGTTGGTAAATCATCATCTGAACGTTACAATATTTATCCCTTCCACTAGAGGTCAGTTTGAAGATGCTGTAACTGTGGTACATTAAAGATAGAGATCGATTTAACTTAAGGGAACACTTTTTGCAAATTAAATTATGAAAGCACATACACCCTTAATAATTGGCAAAGGTAACAGATTCTGACAAGATCTATGTTACCACTTATGTGTTCTCCTTACAGCATTTACTATTATTACTCTAATTTTTTAAATCGCTCCCAAGATTATGAGAAGCCATAATGCTATTATCTTGCAATCACAGAAATTCAGGATAACGAAGTATAGGCACAAATTGTATTCAGGGAAAAATGAGACTGAGACAACTCCTAAAATCAAAGTCGTAAAGAACAAAATGTTTGGAAACAAAATACAACAGAAAGCACTGAATGCTCCATAATTTAACAGAATGATGTTAGATATGACGGTGATGAATAATGCTAAAATGTCAATCAACGTAAGTTTTAATACTAAACACCTTTTTACAAAGTGCACAAAGCAAGCACAACAATGCAACAACAGCAGGAACTCACTAGCAAAATGCCTACATGTTTAAGTTACTGAGCCACAGTAACAGCTGATGTACATGTTCTTTGCTCAGGGCACAAAATAGTTTCAGTACACTTTTTCAAAGTTACTACTGCCCAAAATGTATGAGAACTTGTGTAGACACTGGATTTTATGTCCCTAGCCTGGAGATTTCCAAACTGTAGAGGAAGTCTTTTAGATATAAACTACGATGCTGTTGTCTGTTTTATTGCCAACACTGTCACGGAGAGGAAATGATACTTCACACAATGACAATTCTTATTTTTAGCTACCCAGCAGGTTGAGTTTGGTCTCCAGATGCTCTGCTGTCTCTATTAACAACTCCTCTCTGTTCTCAACCGCCGCTTCTGCCTCCCGACGAAAATTGGCCCATTTTTGAAAGTCATCTTCGTTCAAGACCTACATAACACAATTTAAACAGCTCTTATTTGAAATTTAAATAAGAGAGAATGCCAACATTCTGGATCACAGAGCCTTAACTCCTATCCAAACTGGTAAACTTAAGTAACTTTACTTACTGGTGAAAAAGTACTGTGTCACCTTTAAAATAACACAAATTTTCCAAGAGAAAACTGCAAGAACAAGTAGTTTGTAAAAATGACCTACAGTGGAGACACAAAAATATGACCTAGAGAAACTCTTGCTCACACAATTCTTGCTTAGCTGTGAGCACAGAGTTTCTGAGGGTTGATTTACATTTCTCCAGAGCTTGAATATGACCTATTTGTTGCACATTGACAGCTTCTGTATGAAAGTATAACATTAAGATACACTAACTCAGGCTGAGATCAAGATTTTTGAAAGCTGAATGCCAAGCAAAAGAAAGAAAGGTTGGCTGCTCTGCAGATACTTTGTTTCTTGCTCGGAAGCACTGCAGAGTAGGTCAGCTAGAGTTACCATAAGAGAAACAGAAATAAATGCTTTGAGACTGACTGAAAATCCATCATTTGTTCACATTGAGGAAAAAGAGAAAAAAAGAGCGCAGACAAGGCAAATAGAAGGACAAAAAGATGGGCTCTATCTGGCTGGTTGTCAGAAGCACAATTATAACCACTGTATTTTTCTAGTAATTCTATTGACATGTACAGAGCCTGGTGCTCTCCCACCTTCTTAGCTATGCACAGAGTTCGCAGTCCATCACGAGCATAGTAGTCCAGATGCTTCTGTGTTTTTTCTTTTATTCTTTTCAGTCTCTTCTCTACATTAATATCACCTGTCAAACACAAGGAAAAGATTCCATATTTTAAGCACAGATAATTTTCTATCTAATGGCCTAAGATTAAAAAAGAGTGGGCATCAGAGAAAGGTGGATTCCAATATAATAACAAGTTCTTTAACAGCTCAGAAGTGCTGGCTGTGCAGAAGCTGAAATCTTGCTAAAGATCCTTGTTTCTTTTAAGATAATATTACTAGTGTTTTTCTTTGTTAGTGTTACAGCACCCTTGCTGAAAACCTGAAAAACAATGATCAGGCCCTTATTACAGTATTATTGCAGAGTATACAGTCCACATGAATTACCGCTGTCAGTGAGTTTTAAGTAGCCCGTTCCATATTCTGAGCACTTCTGAGGTTAAACAAATACCTTGGTTCTGATCTGCAGGAATACTACTAGGGAAAGCTTATTCTTTTTCTTATATTTCAAATACCTAGATACAATATTTCATGCAGAAAAGACTACTGCAGACTTCTTTGTTAGGAGACACAAAAGAAATGTCTCCCTGGCCAATTACCTTTGGCGGAGTCATCCAGGAGGTCCATTATAACAGAATCAGCACCTTTTGTATAGACAACAATCTCCTTGGTTAGAGGGTGTCTCACCACTACAGACATCCTTTTCCTGACTGAGTCAAATTTCAAAGTGTAGAGGATATCGAAGGTCAGGAGTGTGCCCTGTGGCAGCTGCACGGTGACCTGTTCTGGTGTCCGGGACACGAGAGTGAAGCTGTAGGCCTGAGCAGCATAGACAAGAGCTGCCTCATCTGGGCTCTCAGCCTCGTAACAGAAGTCTGTTGGCAGAGAACTCTGAGTCACAGACCTAAAAACTTCATCCAAGGAAACACTACCAATATCTTTGCTGCCCACGTCCTGGAGCTCCTGGCTTCTCCTGCTGGCACAGCAGTCATTTTCATTGTCACAACTCCCCAGCGCAGCAAGAGGCTCCTCAGTGTTCTTTGCACTGGAGCTGGCACCGAGGTCTGAACTAGACTGAGATGATGAAAACGATTGACTAAGGCTTGCCAATTTTAGCCTTTGAAATATCTGATGAATCTTCTCCAGGGTGATTCCTGAAGTTTTTATTGGTGGTGGGATTGTGACCTAGAAATACGAGAAAAATGAAGGTTAAAAATATTTCAAGGTGAACTACAAGAGCTTCTCAAAACCTCTCGCTAATTTTCTGCATCCAAATGATGATAATAATAACTGCACCTTCCCCTTTTCCCCTCTCCTGCCATTTAACTGTGGTGCAAGGACTCAATAGGGGAGTCATATGTGAGTTAGCATCCAGATTTTCTGTTGATTTGTATCTCTACCTCTGACGCATAGATGTAATCAAGCCCTTATAGTTCTGTCAATTGCTTGGCAGATCAGAGAAAACCCAGTGTATTCAACAAACTTCTTACAGCATATATAATACAAAAGCTAAAAGAAAAAGTGCTAATTCTGTGGTCACCACAGCTATTCATCAAGCATAAAAAGACAAGCTAGAAAATTATACACAGGCAGGGAAGCAGTAGATATTACAGAAAAGGTAAAGGAACTAGAGAACTCCCAAACAAGACGTTTCACCATTTCAGTTTTCACTGGACACTGCTCTTATGTTGTTAAATAGAAGCATGATCCATTTTCCTCATGTATTTAGATTACCCTTTGTCTTGGCTCAGTAGCTGTGGAGACCAGGACTGTATTGCAAATGGCAAGGGCAAGAAAAAAGTCAGTAAAGGATGTGGAAGTCTTCCTATGTATAAAAGGAGAAAGACTTTCAGTCTCGAGGGCAGCTTCTCTCACTCGCCTCAGCAGCCTGCAATCAGGAGTCACGTCCTTTTCCTGGAAGAGAAATTACTTAGTGAGAATTATTTTAATTTACCCTTGTCCTCAAGGAAAAACTGGCAACTTCACAGACGTATAGAAAATGCCTTATGTACTTAACATCTATGGAAAAAAGGTGTCTTTCAAAAAGCTGCATAACAAGATAATTAGAAGGAAATGCATCTTCCAAAGGAAGATGATCTCAGAATTTTATTTCTTTTGAGATCTACTAAAAATCCTTAGAATCTATACTGCATCACTTAACTTTGAAACTGCTGACTCCCGGATTAAAGGGCATTCCAGATGAATGTATACTTGGGGTCTTCCACTTCAGTGTGGAAGCTGATATTTCAATGGAGAACATTTTGTATTTATGGTTTAGTTTCAGCAGTATCACTTTTTGTTTCCAGAGTAGTTTCATTTTGCACCCAGAAAGAGACGTGCTCTCAAACTATTCTTCTCCAGTTTTTGCAATAAATAAACACATACTTGCTTGTTCCTGAAATGTTTCTGTAATTTTAGTAGCACACTCTTTCTAATCAAACCTAAATTTGCAAGCCAAACTACTTAACAGTGTCACTTCTCTACAATTTAACGTGATGTAGAGCTATGGGAATATTACTTTTAATGGAAATTTCATGTTACCACAATCTGGTTTGGAATAAATTCAGGGCCACATTTAACAACAACTTCCAAATTTAAAAGACCTCTTCCCATGAGCCAACAGTTTTGCATGCCTTCTTTAAAGAACTGCCAAAGTTATTTAGCTGCTTTCTAATTCATCTCAGCTATTACCCTCATCTCATTCAATCTGGCACAGTTTTCCCAAGTTCCATAATCATGGAACAGAAGTCACCCATGCATCTTTTTGCTGTACTGAGCTGAGCCGAATATGTTACATTTTATTTCTGGCTTGCTAAAGTGACAAGCAGTTCTTCCTAATAATTGCGAATAAATCTACTGCTCGTTTTGCAGCTCAGCTGAAATCCAAAGCTGGAACAAGGCTTTGCACTTTCCCTGTTGCGGAAAGCTCTGGTTCTTCTGGCTTAGTGTTTTAAGGCTTCTTTACTTCACATACAAAGACATGTTTGCAGTATTGATGCAGTCTTTTCTCTAACAAACTATTACATGCTGAGGATAAGCCTGATTTTTTTGTTATCTTCTCAGGTCTCCTAAAAAGAATCATACACTGAAAAGTTAAAGCTGCCGGTTTTAAGAAACCATTTCACAATATTGCACTGCAGCAGTTCTGTGGGTAATGGGACTGTGCCAATACTAGGCTTTGTACATAGAACGATCCCAAATAGCTTAACAGGACAGTTCCATTGAAGAACATACATGTGCAGATAAAACTATCGAAACAGTTATGTTGGGAATTCTGTTAAATTTGAAACATGAAGGATTAGAATTTCACCAACACCTTGCACAATTTTTCATCCAATTTCTTCATGAATTGCTGCAATTAGAATGAACACAGCAAACACCAAATTATTACATGTGGATCTCAGTCTCTTCTATCTTTCATCATCCCACTCAATTTCTTTTTCACCTATATCCTCAATGTCTGCTGCAAGTTCTTGTCAAAAAGGACAATGCACTACTGTGCACTTCACTTCAGCAGCAACTTTCTGAACTCAAAAGTTTCCTCTGGAAATCAAAAATTATCAGTCTAATTGAAGCCTCAGAGACAGGTTTTAAAAACAAAACTAAACAAAACAGATCAGTATTTAGCAGAACAAATTTTTTCATCTTCTTCACTTTAAGTGAAAACAGCGCTGAACTGAATTTTCAGCCTGAACATACATTAAAAACCCTAATCAAGCAAAAAAGAAAACTGAATAAAACAGCACTAACGATGGTGATCACTTAAATTTACATTTAAAATGTTAACAATTTTGTTAGGGAAACTGTTGATATAAAACGTCTAGTGCCATTCAGTTTTAAGGTTTCCTCATTAACTTTATAGCATTTCTTGATGGCATGAAAACCTGATGACCATAGGACAATGGTAATCTTCACTAAATACTTCGAATAGCAAGGCACTACTTATTTGAACTATTAAATCTAGAAAGAAATGTACTGTCAGTCTCTTAATTCATAAGAACACCTAAAGGTAGAAAGAGTAAATGTTAATTCTCCATCATGTTCCATGTTGAAAGATGGATCTTTCTTTTGAACCTCTGTCTGCTGACATACACACAGGCTTACAACACATTCTGTATACCAGGAGTACTCAGGATGCTGCAGATTTGTAGCACAGAAAAAATGCACCAGACAAGGTGATGTAAGTTCCAAAGGGCAGGAACAATAGAGACACCAAAATTTTATTATCCCCATTTTATTAATAGGGAATTGGCTCAGCTGGCAAAAAGGGTTACTACTATGTCATTTAAAGGACATCATACAGAACAGGCTCTGTGCAATACCTAAATGGCTCAATTTTTTCTACATCTTCACAATTTGCATAGGGGGTTAAACAATTTATCCAGATAGAGTGACACCTATGAGCAGCTAAGGCTGGTTATTTCCATGAAAGCAGCTGAATCTTCTTCTACAAAAGAGGTATTTGATACTAGTTCCTCAGATATTGCTTTACAGTGAATTAAAAAAAAAGTTTATTTCTAGAAGAAAAAGAAAAGGCCTGGCAGTAAAAAATGTAATTGGAAAATAAAGTGGCAAGAAATTCTTTATCATCTTTCAATAGTCATTACCTACAAGAAGTTCTCAGAAGTCATGACTCGTGTTCTCAAGAATCCACAGAGATGTTCTCAGCAACTCATGAGGTTTGGGTTGGAAAATGCTAGGATAGCAACTGACAGAACACCCATATTCCAAGAAATGTAGGAGTTTTGAGTAGTATCTACTACATGACAGTGGAATTGAATGAGGTAAGTAGGATCGTATAACAACTGCAGCAAAAAAAGTTCTGAGAATCCTGCATTTATTAGACTTTTTTTTTAAAAATCAAGATTTGTACGTATGTTCAAGACATTTAATTTTAATTGGAATTCTAATTTTGAAAGTGTATGATCTTCTCTTAGTGTTCACAAAAGTGTTGTCTGAAATGTCTGTTAAAAAACTTTCAAGAAGAGCAGAACAGTCTGACCTTAATTAGGCTGTGTGTGAATTTGGGAAGTTTCAGACCTAAATTGCAATAGATTCTGAACCCGCTTGACCGTGGCCTGCATGATCCAATCGAGGACTGTGATTCTTTGTCTCCCCCTTCCCTCTCTTAGCTCCAAAAAGGCTTGGATTTCTTCATCACAAAATGCAATAGAAGGGATAACTTAAAAAGTGTTAGCTCAGTCTGTTGGTACTCACAATGGTGCTGCTGAAAGCCACTTGAGACTGGTTGCTGTCACGTCGACGGACTGACCTGTTCCTTGCGTGCCCCTGAAAACGCGCCCGAGCGCTCTGGCACCTCCTCAAAGGTCTCATGGTATTGTGCTTATAAGTGGCTGGTCTCTCAAGAGTCATAGGAGGACGAGTGAAATGTTGAAGTTTTGCAAAGTCCTCATCGTCTAAATCCAACTCTTTGTGTGTTTTCAGGCGCCTGGCTGTGAAAGAAAAATGCATTCTTACCTCTTTTCCATTGTTTAGGAGGAATTCCTTGATCAGTTAAAAAACCTGAAACAAACTAAACTAAAGCCAAAACGTTTCAGCACCAGAAAAATTTCACTGTCCACTGCAGTTTCTGGCAACTGCTACTGTTATTACTGCAAGAGAGTATGTTTTCAAAGTGATCAGTCACTTTTATGGGCTTCTTGCAATGTATTGTCTCTTCAGCTCTTTTTGCATTTGGAATAGGAGAGTGAAATATGGTAATTCACAAGTTTGCTAATATATTCTGTCACAGAACACAAACATGTATTTGGCAGCTGCTTGCCATCTTAACAGGATCCTTTCCACTACATAAAGCACAAAAGTAATGATGAAGAAGGGGCCTGCGTCAACCCCCTGAATTCAGAACACCAATTGCCAAGATCCTTCAGATCTGGCCTGCAGCCAGGATCCACTTCCAGGAAAAGGGTGCCTGTATTTTTCATACCACACAGAAGTGTATATATGTGTGTATGTATGTATGTATGCATGTATGTATGTATGCATGTATGACACTGAGTTTAAATACTAACTAATATCATTTTGTGAGCTTATAAAAAGTTGTCTGGTGTTCATTTAGAAATGAAAATGTTCTCATTGTGTACTCTAGTGGGTATTGAATGCAGGGTAAATCCTGGAGGTACCTGCAGCAGGATGTGGAAAACCTTTCCCATATGACTTCTGAATCATTTAAAATGCCTTCACTTTTGTGAATCTCTGTAACAGCAGTCCCTCACAAAATAGTGACTAAACCACAAAGCTCTACATTCAATCAGAGGGCTCAGTAGGTTTAAGTATTAATATTTAAATTAATAACATTTAATTGCTCAGACAAAAAAAGCAAGTATAAAAAAAGTGTCTCTCACCATTTTCCTGATGGGAAAACTCAATTCCATCAACAGTACAGCGTCGAAATACCATTTTGTTTTCTGTTAGTGTCCCAGTTTTGTCTGAGAAGATATACTGGATTTGTCCAAGGTCTTCAGTAATAGTGAGGGCACGGCACTGGATGGGCAAATCTGCTTCTTCATCGTATAAGTCAATGTCATTGTGAATTAAGAAGACTTGGACCAATTTGACCAACTCAATTGACACATAAAGAGAAATGGGGATTAAAATCTGAAAGAGAGTTTAAATTCTCAGTGAGCGGTGAGAAAAATTTTGCTGCATTCTACCAGCAGTGTCCTGACATAGGTATACTAATGATTTCCAAACAAACAGTTCTTCCTAGAGACGTATTATGGGACCGATGAGTAATAGCTCAGGGGAGAAAAAAAAATCCTGCACACAATAGTAATGGAGAAACAGGGATAATAAGTGGCAAACATAAGACAAAATTCCTGGAGTACCAAATTCAAAGATGGGTCTGTCAGAGGATGCCTTTACAAAGCACATTTTTCTGGACATAGAATCATGCTTGTTCTTACCCTTCTGAAACTCTGAAAGGATGGACTAGCACAGCCTAATTCTTAGTGTAGAAAAGTTTCACAAACCATTACTTTGCACACAAGATTTCCGACCCATCAGCTTCCTTGTCCTGAAATAATAATGAATTCTTAAGATGCACAAATAGTCTGTTTCAGTAATGAAGAATAATCCCCCGAGGAATCCCTGTGCAGCTCTGAAAGTTATATTCAGATTTTGGTAAATATTAAAGAAATTCTGTCCACATAAATCTCAGCAGTGACATCAAGAAATCTGAAAAGTAAATGTAACCTTTTTCCTCACCCAATAAAATATTCTCTCCCAATTAAACTTAATCACACTCAGATATACAAATATTCTACTTCCAATTTAGCTTCTTTTCTAGACTAGATGAACCATACCTAGTTATTATTCCCCACAGACAAACTGGCAATTTTTGTTTCACTGTTTTTCTGAGTTGTTAAGTGACATCCTTAGTTTGGAATTCTGGATATAGGGAGAAAAAAAAAGCTGACTTTTGGATGTAAACATCCTCTTTATTGCATCTGCTAGATATTTTGAGTTAAAGCTATTATACGTGTATTTCCTATTTATATCCTTGTGGGGTTTCAATAGCAAGAAAAAAAATCTGCAGTTAGAAAGAAAAAAAAGAAAAAAGAAACTATTTCACACTTGGATGATTTGAAACACTTCTAGCAATATTTTCAAAGAGAATTAAGAAGGCACTGCACAGCTATTAGTTGATATTAATTGTTCATTAGTGATTATACTCAATTTTGAGTAGCTTCTTCCTTGGAGGTAACAGAGAGGAATTTGTCTTTTACCTGCAACAGGATTATCATTGTCAGGAACATGTAGAAACCAGCAAGAGCTGGAGTCACAAAATTGCCGTTCCCATCTGGGACATCGTAAAGTGGGTGCTCCCAAAAGTTTCCTGTCCAAATGCCATGCCCTGTAGGAATGAGATACGAGACTGAAATTGGCTGAGCAGTGAAGAGAGTGACAAAGCTTCTGAAATGTCCAGATATAGACTGCTCTGGTAATAAAACAGAGAGAGCATTTCCGAAACAATGCTCCCCAGGCAATGCTGCAAATATTTTGGAGAATGCAAAGCACCTGCAGATCTCTGTAGCACATGCACATAACTGATATGCTAATGAGAAATAAATATTCAGGTATACTTTAATTATCTTCTGCTTCAGCAGGTATTCTCCATGGCTCTCAACTCTGCACAGAACTTTTCTCATTCTATATTTCCCAGTTGAAGACTCCATCTCTATCAACGACCCTTAAAAATCCTCAGTGCTGAAGACTCTCTTTCCTATCACAGAAATAAAACTTAGAACCTTTGTATATAGACAAACTAAAATATTTCTTATTCTCCCTGACCATTCTTGATTTCAATCTATCTTTGTTAAGAGTTGACAAACCCCCTAAATTCAGTCCGGGCAACTCATCTGTACATTCTCTCAATTAAATCATATCCCAAACTGCTTCTTCCTCTGTGTTTTAAACACCAGTGGATATTATTGCACTGCAACAACAAAGCCTCTGTTTCAGGACTTAACAACATCCCATCACAACTGTTTTACTACTTTCCCTACTGTCCTTATTGAAATAAACTTCTCTCAAGGACGTTACTAAATTTACAGCATCAGAAACTTCCCACAGAGCTAAGGCAACAACTTGGTTTCCCTCGTTGCATCATTTGTCCAGATGCCAAAAAACCTCTATCAGTCCACATCGCATATCCAGCTCCAATATAACTTCCATTAGCACCAGTGAACCAAGCAGTTGTTTTGCAGCATCTGCCCACTAAAATGCTGCCAAAAACATTCAAATTATTTCAGCAATGCTCTCTGGCTGCTTCAGATCACAGTCACATCTGAATAAGGACAAATCTGCTGTACAAGCCATTTCTTACCCCAATTTATCACTGTGTGCAAGAACAATCCTGATAACTGATCCACCAGTGATACTTCTTCCTAGAACCCTACATTCAGACAAGGCTGCAAAGCAAGAACTCATGGTAAAGCCTCTGGATGTTTCAATTGGATGAAAGCTAATGGACTTTTTACTGTTTTACATGTTTCACTTAGACTATCATAGTCAAAGTCTTCTTTTCAAGCTGAGAAGATAAATTATTTTTTAAATGATTATATTTTTCATCTGAGAATTCTTTAAACCTTAAATTGAAGGATTTTATTACTCAAGGGCCCCTATACACCCGACAAAGACAAGTCTCTAAATCCACATGACAGCAGCCAGAGAACAAGGACAATAAAATCTCTCCCTCACACAGAGCTCAGTTGTCAAACTGAAATCTCCTTTTGGTGCCAAAAAGGCCCACCGCAACATGAAGCAGTAAAATGAAAGAAGTGATTAAGTCAGTTCAATTGTTCATTTGTTTCGGATGGCCCTTACTTCTCATGGTATTACACTGATGACTGACTGGTGTGCCACATCCCATACCTCCAGGGCAGGCACAGGAAAACTTGATTTGACTGTCGCTAAATCAGAGCAGTAGCACTAAGCAAGTTATCACTAAAACAAAACAAATTAAAAGAAAAATGGGCTCATGGGAGCCCCTGTTTTCTCTTTAAAGCATTGCCCCATTCAAAAGTCAGTGGCGTTAAAATTTGGTCCTTTGCTCAGAATTATGAGATTCTATTAATTCTGGCCTGCCTGGGACAGACTGTGATCAGCGCTAGAAGGCAAGCAGGCTCTTACATGCAGTGAAGATGATCTTTTAGTGATCGGCAATCCAGTAAACTCCAGTCAGTTAACACCAGGTACTAAATTCACGTGTTCACCTGCAAGGACCCAAGAAAAATGCAGGCTATTCCAACATAAGCAATTATTCCATCTCACAGCCTGATTAAAGGGGCTGTGAGAAGGAAGGAAGCCATGGAGGATGTAAACTGAATGAATTAGTTATGAGCAGCTCATGGGTTCTAAACTGTGTGTCTCTGTCTAATATCACTCCCAAACATACTAGAGGAAGACGCTACTGAAATGAAAGCAAAGCAAAATCATTTTACTTTTTCTCTTATGCACAAGGAACAAACACCCCCTCAGGAAGCGCTTCAGGAAGGAAGGAAGATCTCAGCTGGCAAATATCGATTCCTACAATGAAGTCACAGAACGGCTTTCTCTTGCTTTATATGTATTATACCATGGTGGGGATGAGTCTTATCTGAAACATTTATAGCCATGAGTGGATTTTCTTCATCTGAATTGCTCAGATCTGCCATTTTAACTCATCCATTGGATACAACAAGGATGGTCTAAAGACACCAAGAGCATTCTGCTCTAGATTTCACTCATGTCTACAAGATTGATTTTAATCACTGTGGCAGGACATCCTCCTCCCTCTCTCTCATGGCTGGGGCATTTGGAAGAGATAGCTCAGGCCAGATTAATAGCCCAGCAAGGGGTCAGAGAGCCCAGCAAGGGGTCACCTCCAGGCAACTGAGAGTCTGAGCCCCAGCCCCGAGTATACATCTTGGTATGAGAGCAGATGTGGAAAGAGCTAAAAGAAAATAAACATCGGTGACCAAAAGACATGGTTCTTATGTCTATAAAATCCACACGAATTATCGCAGAGGCAGAAGTCTCTTACACACTCCTTGGGAACGTGTGGGAAGATTCTTCCTGAAGCTTGGATGCAACTTCGTGGTTACTTTTCCGGAAATTGAGGGAAAGGATTTCGACGTGTGCCCCTTCAACAATTTGGTGGTAAGAAACATTGGATCCTAAGTTATACCATTTCTTGGCTAGCTGTAAATTTCATGGTACCTTTAACCCCACGTGTATAATACTAGTACTCCCCTTTTTGTCTTATTTCTATGTAGTAATAGTCTGTGTTGAGTCTTATGTCTGTTAGTTTTGTGTCTATTCATAAATAATTCATTCTATAATAGACTGAATCAGGCATTATTAAAGAACTTGCGAATGAGAGTGGGTCTTGGGGTGCTGGCCACCTCAATAACGCGACTGCTGCCAGAGGCCTGGACAAAAGGCAGGGACTAATTTAAACCCACATCATCCATTCATAACAATCACCATTTAGGAAAAAGATTTTTGTCAGTGCTTCATACCTATAGCTCCAACAAGGCACATCAAAAATAGGAGTCCCACACATAAGAAAATATCCATATTCATCCGTCGCTCTACTCTGCTGCGCTTGTAACGAGGACCGCTGTTATTTAGCATGGCCTTTGTTTCATGACCTTCAAAACACAAATGTATATCATCATGTTTATGTAATATTTTGTATTTTGGTTTGGTTTCTAAAAAGTATTTAAAAGCCACTAGATACATTTTGTATAGTAAATAAAATTCAACAAGTCAGTGGAAAAACGCTAATATTAAGCTTTCCACTATTTGATTGTAAAGTGCTGACAAAACTGATGAGAAATAAAAGAACCCCCAATCCTTAAACTTAGTGAATTAGAATTGAACTGCTATACTTATAATGGAAAAAGAGGTGTGCTGTAAAAAGTCAAGAAGCAGAAATTACTTTTTCAATTCTATTAGTATTATCTAAACTGTCGCTCCACAACTGGGATATCGGGACACCATCTGTTGCTATATTAAATGGTATCTTTTATGTTTATTTCTACAGGCCTTTTCCCTGAAAATACAGACCCTGCAGACTTGTATTTAGTTTTTGTTTGTATGTGCATGATGTGTGTGACAAGGACTGTTTTCCAAGCTGCCTTTTAGCTTTCTCTAGGGAAGTGATTTAACCCAAAATCTGGAAGTTAGGTGCAGTTCAATCGCACCTGCTGGATTCATTCCAGGTTTACATCAAAGGTTGTTAATTAAGAAGAGAACAAGAGAGAAAATTACTCTCCAGCCGGATGTTCAGGACATTCACTCAAGAGCTGGGGCTCCTTGTTTACTATTCCAATGAATATGTAATTATTTACACAACCTGGAGCTGTGTCAGTGGGACCAGTTTATACTGCCAGTGCCGCTGCCTTTCCAACTCAACACGTAAGTACAAACCCACTCGTTCCACTTAGGCAGGTAGTCAGTGGACAGCTTGTGAAGCAGGAGATGTATGTTCACTCCCATACAGGCAGAACTGAGAACAAACCCTAAGCCTTCCCTTTGGTGAACAAATTCTCTAACCACTGAGCTGCACTGAAGGGAGTGGCACCACTGCTTGCATTTCTGTTTCTCCAGCAGCTGTGTGTCTTGTTCCTCACTTTTCGTCTGTGTCAGGCATAATGGAATGCTTTGTGTTGAAAACAAAACAAGCCAAAGCCCTCTAATCCCTCCCAGAAAATGCTCAAGGAAGTGTTGATGAATTTATTTCAGGAAGAAATCATTAAGAGCTTCTTTTGAAATATCAGTTCTACCATTCCTTTCCACTTCAGGTGACCATTAGGAAAAGGATACTTCCATAACACACAGTTATCACCTTGTAAAATCACCTGTCACCTTGTAAGGAACAGAGAATCAGAAATATGAGGAATAAACTGCTTTGTTCTCCTCTAATCCTCACACTTTCCAATGCTGTGAAACACAGCGCCTTACCTACCACCCCAATGGTACTTTGTCTCTCTCTGTCTAGATGCTGATGGGCTCATCTGAAACTTCTTTCTGGTACTTCCCCAACCACAATGAGAAAACTACATTGGTTGTCACTCTGTAATGAGGTTTTTGTGCTTTAATGCTATCACTTTGTGTAAAACAATTTGGGTAGCCATGAAAAGTATAACAATCCTCGGGTCAGATGAGAACTGAACAGACCAAGCAATCTCACTAAGTGATGGCTGTACTCCCCACAAAGGCTTCCATTAGAAAGAAAGTTTGAGGAGTAATAGAGTTATAAAAATGGAAAGTGTGCCATCTTATTATGTGACTGATCTTGATTGTTCCGAAAAGGTCACAGACCATGATTAAAAGCCAGAGTATCGTCAATGTCAAAGAACCCTAGAAATGAAGGTGATACTGACTGAAGCCAGTCTAATTTTAGGAAAAAAGAATAAACTTTTATGCTGACATTAACAATAACAACTCAGTTGGAAATTGATTTGAAGACTTACTCATATGAAAACCACCATGTCTTGGGAATAACTTTAAAACTCCAACCTTTGCTACTGGCAGCTTAAGCAACATAAACGGAGATCCACATTAGGATCTGTGCTGGTGGTCAAGGGAACATACTGAGAAATCTGAGCTAAACAGAAGAAAATTAGGAACTGCAACAGGAGAAGGGAAGATAAATTACTCTTATTATATTGGGAATGATCCCTACTGAGATTTTTATATAGTAGCTCCTTTGGGAAAAAAAGGTTGCTGAGTTCGGCTCTGGTTCTCCTCCTCCGCCTGGTGGGCACCACCCTTGCATGTGGTGTTCAGAGAGACACACAATGGAAGACCTACAAAGGCAAAGCTACCTTGGAAAGATATGGGAGCTAGAGACATTTAGAGTGCAGTTGTGTCGTAGTAAAATAAACAAGTCTGTTTTCAGGTAAATTGTTCTGGGCTGTGGAGATTAATCTCAGCTAAATGACTCTTGCAAAGATTTGACTTCTCTTTTCTCTTAGGTGGCTCAACCCTGAACCCCTTGCTGCTGATTAGACATAAAACAGTTAATAAAACTCTATTGGAAAGATAAAAATAGCTAATGGGATTATTGCTGTGTTTGAATTGACTTTTATTTAATCTACAAAGAAGAGGGTAGCTGATACACTCTATCTGATGCAGAAGAGGGCACAGCTGGCGAAGGCAATGATAAATCACGTTCACTAAGTAAAAGCAGTGGTAACACTCCAAAGGTAAAAGATGCTGAGAAACAGATGAACTGACCCACTGCTGAACCTGGCACTGCTGCATTTGATCTGGGCACCGACACCATCTTTCTTTGTCCACGTGTCTCCTGCACGAAATTCATGGTTGCACAGACACGCTATGTCTATGTCAGCACAAACCTGTGCTGCTGCTTGCGTTTTCTGTCACCTCCAGCTGCTGCCTCACTGCCTCCTGCATGCTGGCACTGGCACAGATTGAATGGATGAATTAGATCCACAGATGACTTTTTTTTCTAATTAGTTCTTCAGCTACTCCAGTTTCTACCCTGAGGAGCCAGTGAAACCTCCCTTAGGGCAGCTGTGTAGATTTTATGACAGGTGGAATTAGCAGTATAGCCAGAGCTGAGGGTTAAATACACCTTAGCAATTTTTTTACTTGTCTGGATATTTTTACAAGATATTTGACATGCACAAGGATACGGTCACTTGCCAAAGACCCAGTGCAAGACTTGCTGGCTTTGGAGATGAATGAGCAATATCTTTACTTAAAAAAAAGTTATACTTTTTCTGTGCACTACTAGTTTTTAAAACAAAATGTCAAATTATGTTACAATATTAGACGATACTTATTTCTTTAAGGATATTTACAGGGAAATTCTTAGTTAACCTAAATAAAAAGTACGTCTTACCTGCATATATAACAATTCCTACTGCAGCCTCAGTATTTCTGATGGTACATCCACGAAGCAAGAGGTTTTCAATGTTAAAACCTACCCGTTCATGGTTTGGCTTCTCCCTAGAAGAAATAAAATCAAATAGAGCAATTAATTTTTCTGTTCTAATGGAGTGTTAAACAAAAATTTTTTGTGCATGTCTGTTTCAAGCTGAAATCAAACAACTTTGAAGGCCCTATTTTGCTTTTATTTCCCTCAGTTTCAAGGAAGACTCCAGCAAAAAGTTACAGAGAAGTCTAAGTCTTTCTTTTAAAGACCACGTGCACAGTGTGTGTCATGATGCCAATACAAAGCAAGTTTGGCTTTCACTTGGAACCTTATCTGGCAGATTCAGTATCTTATGAAAGAAAACAAGAGTAATTTTGCAACTTCTTACAGACAAAATTTTTTAGAAAGATGAGCAGAAGTTCAGACGAATACATCTACACCCTGCAAGAGCTTCTGTCACTCCATCAGCCACCAAAGGTCTTTGTGAATGTCAGTTCACTCAAGCAGTCTTTAGGCCAAGGAGCTCATCCTCATTCTCATCCTGGATAGAAGACTTTTCATCCTGGCTAAAGATGCCCCATCACTCACCAGATCCTTCTGCTTGCAGAACATACTGATGAAAACCATAAAGTCAGGGCTCCATCAGGCAGGCAATTTTTTACTTGCCTCTGAATATTAATGGCACACACCTACCCCTACCCCAGCTTTTATTTTACATGGTAGGTTCCTCCTGAGATCTTTACCAAAGCTGTGAGCTTCTATTTCGGATACTTTGGCTTGCTTTGTTATGTAAATGTCAGGGTGGGAGAAGATTTATTTTTTCCTAGAATAGTCATCTCTCGCTACTTTCTATTTGATATTTTGCATTTCATTTACCAGTAAACAGTCACATCTCTCAAATGAAGGGCAAGGCTAGGTGTTATATCAGGGCTAAGTACAGTCCTATGTCTAAGTACAGCTGCACATGATTACATGACTTAAACTAGACAAGGGAAAAGGTGCAGGTGCCAACGACCTACAGATGGTGAAATTGTAAAAACATAATGCCAGAAATCTGTTTTTCTTGGAATCTGAATTCAGCCTTGGGGAACTCATATAATAGAAGCCCTCTTGCATCCCCTTGAACAGAATTTTCTGTGATCCGGCATGTCAGATGGATGTTGCTAAGTTATCTCCTATCATTTTTAGCAGAGAATAATCCTGACATGTTATAGCAAGGCAATACAGCCTCAATAATTTATTAAGGGTTCTTGGAGAAAAAGGTAGCCTGCTCCAAGTAATTTGTGTTTACAAAATAACTCAAATCTCAGCAGACCAAAGACAGAAACTCTACTAACTCTTAGCAAGTAATTTTCCCCAAAAAATTAGTTCTTCTATCCCTGAAGTGGGGAGAGAAAGGCAGCTAATTCCGTGTTCCATCAAGCAGGTGAGATCATAGGCAAAGAGATTTCTGTTACAGACTTTCAGTTGAAAGTTGAATGTTTTGAAGTCAGTCCTGGGTCCTAAGGGTGTGTATTTGTGTTTTCTTGTGACATATCTCCTACATTTCTATAATCTCAGTGGTCTTTGCTGTATTACAGCAGGCTAATTGGAACGATAGCTTCAATTTAGATTTTACCCAGTGGTCCCTGAAGCCAACAACCACAGCCAGCAATCAATACAAACTTGACCTCTTTTCCCCTTGTAAGATGTGGCAGCAAAGGAGAAATAGCGTTGCTATTAGAGGCACCATTCTTACAGGGCACAACCTCAAAACCAGATTAGACACGGTCCGTGCTAATGGGAGAGAACTCTTGGGTTTACTCCGTCAGAGATCCAGGCATTTGCGGCTCCTCCAGATACAACACTCCCACTGCTTCTTACAGGGCCATTAACTCCTAGTTTATCTATGGGTAAACGTAGCAAAGCTGGGGCATGGATAAGGATTCTGGCACATTCATGCAGTTAAATTATTTGCACAATAATGGGACATGCGTTTGGTCTGGGGCAGCAGGTATTTTGGACAATTCTCTACTGTTGTGTGGGAATCAGCATGGACTGATGACTGCTCTGAAGAGGGCCTTGGGACAGGCTGCTCTGTATTGGAGAGTAAGAGAATTTTAGGACATGAGCCATGACATAGAAATTGGCCTTATAATTAATGAATGGGGTTAAATCTGCTGAATTTGCTGTTATGCCTGTGCCAGAATTATTTAATGAAGAAAGACAAAAAAGAAACCCACCCTACTTTTTTATACTAGTCTAATGCATTGGTTCAATAGTATTTTGCATGCATGTTTTCTTTGCTTACCTTCCTAATAAGAAGAAAGTCTGGATTGTTTGTTAGATCTTGGACACCTGTCCTGGGGTGACTGTATGATACTGTATTCCCTATCATCTGCTCTTTGCCAGACATGAATCCTGTGCCTTTCTGTGTCTTTAAGCTGGGTCCGAGAGAAGGGGAGGGAAAAAAAGTGAGCGGTTTTGTGTTCAAGGACACAGATACACACACTCCTGAATTCCTGGCTGCTACAGAGTGGAGGAAAGCAACTTCCTGGTTTTCCCAGCTCATGGGTCTCTGCAGCAGGGAAGAGAGTGGCATCCTCTTGTATTTTAGCTAGTTTTATGCTTGTCAGCTAAAGCATGGAGCCCTGGGACTCTGGTTTCTTCTTCTTCTCTTCTGGACTGTTCAGCAACATCAGAACATCACCAGGAGACCCTACACACCAGCTCGGAGGGGCCCATGCCAAACTCCAGCTCTGGAGAGGTGAAAGCCACACCCACAAATGACTCTGAAATCTACCCAGGTTCTCTTCACAGTGAGAGGTTTTATTATTTAGCATTTTTTTTCCTGTGCCTTCGTGGACTTTACTTGTTAAATAAATAGTTTTTTTCACTTTTCCTAAGAGGAGTTTCTTCCCGAACCTGGTGGGGGAGGGGTGGCTGTAACCTGCTTTCTATCAGAGGACGTTCATTTTGGACGTTCCTCCGAATTTTGTCTCAAACCGGGACAACACCTTTTCCCTGTGGCTGTGTCTTAGTTTGGACAAATTTGGAGGAGAATATCCTCTGATAGAAGTCAGGTTGCAACCACCCCTCCCCGCCAGGTTCGGGAAAAAAATTCCCTCAAAGGAAAGTGAAAGAGATAACAAGCTATTTATTTAACAAACACACAGGTGGGGAATAATAATGCTAAATAATGAGATCTCTCTCTCTGTGGAGAGAAAACCTGAGAAGATTTCAGAGATCCTCTGTAGGTGCGGTCTCTCTCTTCCTCGGAGCTGGTTGGCGAGGGGCCACCCCCCCGGGCCTCCGGGAAAATTCTCCTGATGTGTTCAGATGTTGTTGAAACAGTCCAGAAGAGAAGAAAAAAAACCCCAAAAATCCTAGGAAAATGAAATTCCGTCTCTCGCTGGGAGAAAAAAGAGCCGAAGAAAACAAAACCAAGGGTACCGCAGAAACAGAGGAGCGTATCTCCGTGTCCTTGAAACAACTGCTTTGAAATGTTTTTTGTTTTCTGTCTTTCTCAGGCTCAGTTTAAAGACACAGAAAAGATTGGTGGGCATAGGGTAGCGATAGGGGATACACATTATAAAGTCACCCCAAGACAGGCTGTAAATGTGAAGAAACTAGAGTCATGCAGCTGGATACCTTTAAACAATTGGAAGGATTTATCTAAAATCTAGCTTAGTCTATCAGGTCAAATGTAAATGAGCTTATGTCTAAGTTTTGAAGAGAGCTGGAGCTTTGTGAAAATAATTTGTATGAAACAACTGCAAATACAACGCCAAGCCGTGGTTCTACCTTGCCACAAAACAGTCCAAGTCTACATTTTATGTTGACTTCTGAATCTGGGAATAGATAATAGTGACCATCAATTTCCTCAAAATATGTTCCTTCCATCCAGTTCCTCCAAGAGCAATATCAAAGTGCAGATCCAAAAGGTATTTATGGATAACAAGTACTTACATGTAACCTTTGAATTTATTGAGATCATTGCTTGGCATTTCACAGATGATGGTGTTTTGGAAAAATTCAGGTTCAAACACAGTATCCTGCAAGAGAAAACACAGTGAGAGTGACAAATCCAATGAGTACTTGAAATGCTAAACACTAAGAGAAGCTTAATTTAGACCACCAGGGCTTGGAGCACTTGCCCTAGAAGGAGAGACAAAGTCATTTTTGCTCCTGCAGCCTGAAGCAAAGCTTCAGAAGGGCTGAGTATCTCCCCCTCTTGGAATAACAACTGGTTAAATTAAGTGAAGAAAATGCTGTGTATTGGACAAGACATCCAAGATGCCAATTAGTGAAAACACCTGTCTTCATTTTAAGTGACTGTAATGAGGAGAGTAGATTTAGATGAACTATTAGGAAGAAATTCTTCCCTGTGAGGGTGGTTAGGCCCTGGCAGAGGTTGCCCACAGTTGTGGCTGTCCCATCTCTGGAAGAGTTCAAGGCCAGGCTGGGCGAGGCTCTGGGCAACCTGATCTAGTGGAAGGTATTTCTGCCCATGGCAGTGGGTTAGAACAAGATGAATTTTAAGGCTCCTTCCAACTCAAACCATTCTGGGATTCTTTGATTCTATGAAAGATTCAGATTACTTATAAAAGAAAAACAGTAGTCAACCAAGAGCAAGCTCAAATGAAAAGAATTTCAGGATTTAACAGGATTTTTGCTTATGCTAGAAGACATGTTACTGGCCAGGATGGTATAATCGTAAAGAGACCACATATTTGAATGAATGTATCATAATCAAATAAAACTAAAAGTAAGACTAAGCATAAAATCCCCACCACCCAACCCTAAAATGAATGAACAAATCCAGAAGACGGAAGGTGGAAGAAAAAGCTCACACTGCTGGGAGAGACAAAATGAGACAAAGCTTTTCAGGCTAAGGACTCACTCATACAGAGTTTGGAGCTGAACATGATTTTACTTGAGATCCCCAGTGTTCACGGAAATGGCTTGGGTTTTCGACTGCATGAAGCAGTCCTCCAGACTCCATGAAGCATGAGAGGTACTTGACTGCCATAAGTGGCGATTTAGTCTTAACTGAAAAATACACAGTGTCGCTGTTACGTCCGAGGCGCATAAAGGAAACGACACAGAGTCCAGGCTCATGAACAGTGGAAGCCAAAGCTTCTTTTTTAATAATTTTCTGACTACTATATAGGATAGATCACAAAAAGTGTGTTGAGTGGCAATAGGTAATTGGTTCCTCGGCCATCCACCCCTTGAGAGGATTGGCCAAGTCTTAAGATACCTCATTCCAAAATATTTTCAAAGTCAAAGCCATAACAATCTTGCAAAACAGCCTGCGGGTGCGAGAAGTTTATGAAACTGTGACCTTGTTTAAAATAGTTTACATAGGAAAGACAGTCTTCTCACAGAATATTGAGAAAAGGCTGAAGAATTTCTCTGCTTCTAGCTTTTTAGCACCTACAACACAGAACTTTGATTTTTGATTAAGAAAATGTAATAAAAATGGGATGTAGAAATGTGAAAGATAATAATTATTGCTGTGCCACGGAATTTTTAAAAGAACTGAAGCTCACTTAATACAAAATCCTCTGTTAGGAAAGCTGGAAATAAAGTCTGCTGCTGGGCCTCCCTACCTTTTTCTACAGCAAGCACTGTGCTTTAATGTTTGCATTATTTTCTCTCTTGTTCTTTTTTTCATAAATGATACATATATTCTTTTCTTTTTCTTTTACTATATACATGAGTACAAAAAAGTAGAGAATAGATTGAAAATTGTTGGAGGAAATACATAAGCTTTGGGAATATAAGGGCATTTTGTATACCTTCTGACCCTTGTGGCTGAGTATTTTTAGAATGTCTGTTAAGAGAGAATTTTCACCTCTCCTGAATCTTGCTCAACTCAGTGAACTTAACAGGAAAATCAGTTCATATTTGGTTTTGCTAGACGTATTTGTACAGCAGGAGAACAGGAAGATACAAAAGTCACCTGGATTGTTCATTGCTAACAAAGAAAACTAGTAGGCTTCTAGATAGACAAGGGTACAGAAGAATGATTCTTCTCTCTAAATTTTTCTCTTTTGATGACAAGAATTTTATGTTTGAAAATTCAAGTTTAAAAATGTCATAAAAAGAAAAAAATAATAATCCTTTCTCTCAGTCTTTTACAGATAGTTGTATTCAATATTCCTAAGCATATCACAGAATGGTTTGGGTCGGAAGGGACCTTGAAGATCATCTTGTTACAGCCCCTCCCATGGGCAGGGACACCTTCCACTAGACCAGGTTGTTCCAAGCTCTGTTTAACCTGGCCTTGGACACTTCCAGGAATGGGACACCCAAAACTTCTCTGGGCAGCCTGCACCAGGGCTTCATCCCCCTCAAAGGGAAGGATTTCTTCCTAATATCTCATCTAAACCTACTCTCTGTCAGTCTGAAGTCATTCCCTCTTGTCCTGTCCCTCCATGCTCTTGTAAATAGTCTCTCTCCACCTTTCTTGCATTCTAAACTGAAGACCTAACCTCAGTTCATATGTATTTCCTCCCTGTTTAAAGAGTCACTTTATAGACAGACTTACATCTGAGGGGGTTTTATGCAGTTCATAAATCACAAGACTAAGCAAAGCTCAAAGAACAAGGAAGAAGTTGGCACACTAAAACCTTCATGTGTGATACTTCATACACTGGGGTTTTTTATCCAATTCACTGTTTACACAAACACAATGCAATAACAGGGTGATACAGGTGGCTATATCAGCTCTGACCTTCCCGAACAGTGGCTGTCACCATGGCCAGAACTGCATTCCACTCTGCTAATATAACAGGAGTTCTTAAGTATGGACACTCCCAGACATACACTTTATCTCAATAACAACTCAAAGTCTAAAGAAAATCACCATGAATAGGCACTCTGGGGCATAATTTAGCACGTGGGTATTTTCTGATGTAAAGGAAGACTTCCTCATATTACGAACAACTGAGGCAAAAGTTTGCATTTTGTGTAATGGTAGAGCACCCTGTTCTCCTCTAAAAGCAAAAATAGAATACCTAACATGTAAAGTAGGACTACATGACAAAAATGCAGCATTTAAAAAAAATGATAAGTAGCCAGTTTACTGTTTTTCTGCTAAATATCTACATATTAAAAATTTCCAGTGTTTCTCAGGAACAAACCCTCTCCCTAATTGTCACTGGAAGGCACTGGAAAAGGCCTGTGCTATGTGCTATAGCATCCACAATATGAGAAAGCCCTTAACTGTCCTTGCAAAGTGATTTCCATTTGAACAATGAGCAAATAACACTGGAGTACAGCACCTGATCCCAACTGGCCATGGAAATGGTGTGCTCTTATTTAATGTCTGGTTGCTCCCTGGCAGCTGCGTCCCACACACCAGTAACCCCAAAGATCTTCCTAATGGCACTGGTACTAATTGCTAAATAAATTAATGTAATTCCTAGAATTACCTGTGAGATTTTATTTCCTGTCTGCTGGACTGATTCCAATGGAAGAAAATTTTCCTCCTCACATGCTACTACTCTTTAAACTTGTTCTGGGTTATTTGAAAAACTGCCTTGCTGTGTTTTTAAAGATACTTGAAAATGTAACAACTCTCCTGAAGTCATATTTTCTAGTTTACTTCAGGTTTATCCAACATGGGCCACGTGAATATAGCACTAAAGTGTAAAAAGGAAATTATACTGTCTATGAAAAAAATGGTGATTTTAAGCATTCAAACCGAATCAAAAACTGATGTCAAACATACAACTTTAAAAAAAAAAATTAATTTACCTTGAGTTCCTATTAAACTGCTCAATCTACTCCTACACAAGATTCCATTCTTTAAATTTTTCCAACCCAGTGTGCCTTAGAGCAGCTCCCAGTTGAGCTACCACACCTCCACCTGCCTATGAAGTGAGTGTGGTGCGTCAGCCACAACAGAGACAGAATCCATACGGAAACCCATGGATTCTTTGGCAGGGGACCATGAGCTTTCTTCCAGTTCCCATGCAGAATTAAATCCCTTGGTGTAGTGGCTTTGCTGTGGCACAATGGCCATAGCTGGAGACAATGTGCCCATGGGCTGCATTTTCACAGACTCACCTGGCTGCTGAAGCCCATCACAACCTGGCGCTGTTTGAGGTTGGTCTCCCCATCGAGGTTGGCAGTTTCCAGGTGGCAGATCCCATTCTGATCAGAGGAGTAGAGCAGCAGGATGTCTGCTGGGATGATCTCGTTACACTGCAGCTGCACAAAGTCCCCCACTTTGACATCTTTCCAGCACTTCTCCACATAAGCATGTTCCTCCCTGTTGCATTAAAAACGTATCATGGGTGATAAGTGACATTAGGAAGGCAGGACTGCTGGGTTGTGGGGCTTCAAAAAGAGAAAATAGGAGATGGGGGCACACTGAGTTTATTTTGAAGGACACAGCACAGAAGCTAGAAATTAATGATTCAGACAATTCCATAGCACCACTTCACCATACGTCACATTCAAACCAAATCTTTACATGGAATAAAAAATTTGCAGCAAAAGTTCTCTTTCATTCTAGCACTAGTCCTATAATCTGCACAGCAAAATATAGAAAGCAGTTCAGACTAACAGCAATATTTTTGAGTATCTCATTGAAGAAATTTAGATACTTCACCAAAACCTATTGTTTTTGACCACGTGACTCTTTCCCAGATACTTTCCAAGATCAGTATATAGATCCTGAAAGAAGAAAACTGATACCTCAGCCACACTTGCCTCATGTCTTTCCAGTTTGTAACTCCCAAGAGGTAATTACAAATCTTGAGCTTAGTGTACAGAAACAACTTCAAAAGGTAGAAGAGCTGACAAATGATCCCTTAGTATTAAGCAAAAAAAATACAACCAGAGCACAATTTTAATGGAAAAGGTACAGTGAGAAACAAAGAGCTTCTTTAAAAAAAAAAAAAAGTAAAAGACCCTATGGGATTCAAGGAAAATAAATTACTATTTCATCAATGAACTAAGTTCAGCAGAGTTTTTTTGACTTTGCATTTTCAAAATTAATCCTTCAACTGCTCTTAACCATCTAAGCAGACCAAAAACTGCACAATAAACTGTAAAATAAGTTAATAGGAAAACTGCACTGGCAACAATGGCTTGGTTCCTCTAACCCCTTGAGAGGAAATTATTTTTTCAATATAAATAATTGAATCCTCTTATGCCTTGCTCTGTGAGAGGGAAAATGCTCATGATACTTTACCAGACAGACAATAAAAGTCCTTTTGTAATGACTCATTCTCATTTCTGCTTAAGTTTTTAATCATCCTCATCTATTACCTGGAGAATACCGTCTTTCACTGAAGTGTTTGTATCATGGGAAGGGGAGCAGTGACAGAACAGATAAAGTGTTTTGCTACAGTTAAAAGCACACATCCAAGCACTGCTTCACAGCCAGGCCAAGGGATGCTTCCTGCTAACCTACTTTCTTGGCTTTCTGCAAAGCAAAGCCATCCACAATACTGCCAGGCAAACCCTCATACTTGCTTATGCCCTTATCTGCAAAACAACATCAACTAACACTTACCTGTATAGGTTATGCAAGAAGTTAAATTCTGCATATTTCCCAGTGGCACTCACTTTTTACTCAAAAAAAGAACCCCCCAACCTAATTATTTGAATCCCTTTACTGATGCTTTTGAGGCACTTACTAAATGATGGGGTTGTAGCAATATTCTTTTCATCTTACATTAATTTTTCTTTCCTGTATTTTTCATTCTTCTTATTTTGTCTGACTCTACTTACCTGCATGTCCTTTTTTCTTTTGCTCAACAACAGACATAAAAGACCACACTGAAGAACAGAGGTTTGCTGTAAGTTAATTACAGCAAATTTAATGTTTTTTAAAAAATCTAGCTAAATTTCTATTTGAAAAGTATTTTAGCAAGTGTATGCTGAGTATTTAATCCTCTACAAAGCAAATACTAAGTTAATATAACAAATCAACTATATGAGTACTAAGCCTTTCCATGCCAAACACCTGAATAGGACTTCTTAATGTTTTTGTTTAAAACATGAAAGAAAGAGTACAAGATCAGTTTAGAGGAAGCAGATGTCTTGCCATCCTAGACATTTGGATGCCATTTATAGTTTGCATATTATGTTTACTGTCTCTTCTGCAGGGCAATCCACCTCTCTGTACGTCAACTCTTGTGCAATTCAGAAGTTTACAGAACATATTTCTGATTTTGTCCTCTCATAAAATGCTATAGAAGGGCCTTGTCGAGTTGGCTGTGTTCCACATCAGCTGAAAGAGACCAGAGTAGCACAAATAATCCAAGGAAATCATGGACTTGTAATATTTTTTCAATAACTCCCTATGAAACCTACATTACATGTAAAGCTTCAGGGTTCTACCCAGTCACTAATTACAGATGACAGAGTGAGTCAGAAAAGCCAAATGACCTCTTTCAGATCAGAGGAAAAGCCTTACTTAGCACAGGGACTACAGTTCAGGGATTGCTAAAATCCCAAAGCAGCATTCAGGTGAACTGACTGTCCCTCTATCCCAACGAGTATTCAAAAAACACACATTTTCTGCTCTTGAAGAAAACTCTTCATGTGGACTTGTAAGATGAAAAATTTGCTACAGTACAAAGCTTTTCTAGAACATTGTAGGGAATTGCCAGGGGATGAAAGGAAGAAAAGTACTTCATGATGAAACTGGTGCACCCCATGGCAGCACTGGCCTAATTGTCTAACAAGATTTTTCAGATGAAGCAGTTTCTTTTCAGCAATCTCTGTAACTGGGAACACTGCCCATTTTCTGCTCAGTGATTAAAGTTCATAGCACAAGCTCTGGTTGCTAAATAAACAGAGGAGCTTAATAAATCCAAGATGGTCTGATGAGAAACATATGAAAAGGGCAAATGTATTGAACTAATAAAAGAAACAAGCTGTGGTGATTTTCAATAGGTGGGAATCTGGATATCTGATTCTTACAGCATGTGGCATCTGGGCTGTGGCACACTGAAGACAGGATGTAAGATAAAAGTTCCTCAGTCCCTTCTCTCTTTTACCGGGCAATTTATCCAAAGCATATTCAAGAAGTGTTCCCTTGTTAATAGATATCATGGTGATGCCCATCAGAGTATGATAGTGCCAATGAAAAGAGGCCTTGGACAGTCAAAATGGTGTCTGCCAGTGCTGTAATTGATCTCATCAAATCTGACCAGAAGGGCTGAACTAAACAGATTCTATGAAGCCATTTCTGGGAAAAAAAAGGACCATAAAAAAATCCTGCTGCAGTTGGAGAACACGGAGGAACTTGAATAAATTATTGGCTTTGTGTCAACAATTTGATTTTGCTTTTTTGAATTCAATAAAGAGAAATTTCAAACAAAAACTGGACCAAAATGGATGGTGAATGGAAGGAAATAAAAATTATTGTTCTGCTATACAGAAAAGGTTGAATAAAAGTAAATTTTCATGTGCACTCCACAGCATGTGTGTCTCCTACACTGTCTTAAAGAAAGATCTTCAGAAATCTTTGTTACCTAGAAGCATTTTATCAGATAATTAGTCCAGTGAATCTTATTCCCTAGAATTACTGCAAGCTCCATCTTAGGATCCTTTGCAGTTTGAAACAAAGATATTGTTTGCTCTGCACTATACCCTACCCCCTGCCAAATTGTCACTAGGTCATGACACCTAGAAAAATATATCCCTGTCGTCAATAGAGAAACCGACATATAAATATTTTGTTGTATGTAAATTTGCTAGAATGCTATGTTTGAAAATGGCCTCCTTCAAGAACCACCTATTTTATAAAAAATGCCAGTATTCTGGGATCTTGAATCACACAGCTGCTTACCCTTCACAGTCTATTTTTGCAAATAGAAATCTTGCACAATTTTATGCTATCAAAGATTATATCAGCTTTTATATGCAAACCCCTCACAAAATATTTTCAAGGATCACTTTATGGCCATGACCTCACCATTAGGAGCTACTGCCACAAAACAAAAAAACTAACAACAAAGGAGCGGATTTAGGACTTGAGGAAGGTGCTAGACCAGACAGGAACTGATTCTGAAACCTGACCATAGGTCAGAGTACAGCACAATTGGCTGATAATGTTCTTGAGCTGCAGATACTGTCTGAGCATGGGAAAGTGCCATAGTGTGCGTGTGGGTTTATCACTGGCTCCTGCCATGATCTCATCCCAGAGTGGGAGGGGTTTTTCATGTCAGCACATCAGCCCAGCAGCACCAATGATGTCATTTAGCAGTGGCCACTCCTGTATCCAGCTCCAGCCTTTTCCCAGAGCACCAAACTCTCAGTATTTGAACACTATGTTCAGACAGCAAAAGCACTTTTTAAAATAACAGGAATGAATTTTTTCTAAAGTCTAATAAAGTAGATACACTTATATCATACTGGCATTCCAAATTCCTCAATACTAATAACAGATCCTATCTTTTTATGTGCTTAAACTGCCTATAGCATCATAACAAGTAACTTCTTTTCTCAATGATACAAGCGTATGCTCAACTTCTGTAACCAACTGAAGTTTACATAAACTTTAAGTAAGTACCAGAACTTTATAAAAGTATTATTTGTTCATTGGTATTTCTTTTATCTCACCTTCGAAGAAATAAAATAAAATAGATGTAAACAATGTGTTGCTTAGACTTTACTAGGTTCATTTTGTAAATTGTACATTATTGTATTTAGGAAAATCTATTTTTCTTTACTGCCTTGAACAAAATACTGTTGTTACAATTCTTCCTGACACCAGCTGGAACGAACAGATAATTCCAAGGTCACTCACTTAATGTCTCCTAGTCATTAGCATTAATTTCTAGGGACTCTCATTAACTTTTGAAGTTTCTGGAAAGCACAGCCTGTATCAGCTTTTTTGGTAGTCATATCCTTATACGACCATGTAGCTCTTGAGGTCACATGGTAGAAACCTGCCACTCTCCAGGTTTTAAAGGTATTCTAAAAGTTCAGACAGGTAGGATGAATCTTAATGCCATGAGGCCATGATTCTGCAGGTCTCTAAGCCAAACTCACAGATTCTCATTTACTTGGTCTTAATGTTTAGTCATTAGCTCCTGCTGCTATCTGCTAAGCTATTGCACCTTTTCTGTGAAGCAGCTTTAAAATGCCTTGGCAAGTAATAGATCTTGAAGAAAGCTCTGACAAAGCAATACACAAACCAGTGATAGATTTAGTAATGTATTTTATGGATTTTCTTCCACAGAGACCAAGGATCTTCTCTGTAGCAATATACCCTTACTGACAACAATTACTAGCTCACTGCTCTTCCACTTTCAAGTGGTGCTGCCTGGACCAGCTGAGAGTCGGTTTGCATTTAGTCAGTTCAGCATGTCCCATAATTCTTCACAATGCAATCATCATACCCCACACAAGGTGTTTTAATTTGTTCACAATTTTGGTACCACTGGTTTCAAGCAGTGTCATGATGACATAACACAACTGAGTATACTGTTGGATAAGGACATTTTCTCAGCTCACTAGGAGGTTGAAGAATGCCTCAAGCAGAAGACACTGTTTGTACCTTCAGTCAAACTCACTGCTAATTCAGGTAGCAACAGCTAAACTAGGTACAAAATTTCCATAGTACATGAAGTACAGACAAAAGTTATAGGGATGACAGAGCAGAGGATGCCCATTGCCAGAGAACTACACACTCATGCTTGACATTAGGGGGGTAGTAGCTTGCAACTAATCTGAGTTCATGCTTTGTGGCTGTCATAGGACTGCACCTATTCAGGAGGTGTTCAGCCTCCAACTGATGAGATTTCTGCACTGTTCAGGGAAGGTGCCACTGAGCTGTAGAAGCCTTGATATTGCTATGACTGAGAAAATTGATTGCAATTTTGCCTGTGGTGAGGTTTTGAGTGGGACACAGGCTTCAGACATTTTTTTTTGTGTATAAAATGAACCTACCAAAGCCTCCAGCAGGCTCCTAGTCTTTAAAGTTATGCTTTGTCAGAAAACAAAAATAACAAAGCAGAAAGCAAATGGTCTTTTACAAGTGAAAACTCAGTGCTTCTGACCAACACTTTAAATGAAGTGTTGCCAAGAAATCTTTCTGCTCACTATCCCCCTTGGCAGGATGGGATTTTCCTCTCATCCCGCTTTCTACTTGACAAAATTTCAGGTTCACCTTGGGTTGAATGACTTCCATGTGATATTTCCAAGTCCAGAGAAAAATTGTTTTTCTTTAAACTCTGAGAATTGACAGTAGGTCAATTCCTGTTTTCAAGCATGTTCCCTACCCTTTTCTCTGCTTCCTTCCAGATGGCCCACACCTCTGTTCGTCACTGCTTCCCCGGCCAGTCCCAGGCACTATCCCAGACATGGGGAGCATGCACAGGAGGTGCAATCTCTCCTCCTTTCAGAAATCCAGCAGAACAGAGCATATGAAGGAGGTTCAAACAGAAGGGCAGCCTTTGCCTTTGCTGCCCAGCTTCCCTAAGGAAACATAAAGTACCCCGTATAAATTCACCTGTAGGCAAGCAAATCTCCATTGCTGTCAGAGAGAAAATTGTAGCACAGAATTACAATACTTTAATCGACTGAAATATTTTAATTCTCTTTCAAACCAGTGAGTCCAGCTTAAGCCACTTTTAGCTTTTCAGCTGTTGGCAGTTCTGATTACGTGCAACACAGTTATGAGTTCTTTGTTTTTTCCTTCTTTCTATACCTGTGCTCTAGGGCTAATCCAGAGTTAGTGCTGATGCAAAAATCTTTAAACGTTCTAAAATCTTACACTAAGCAGACAAACAGTCAGAATGAAGGCCAGCCTAAATTTTTTGTACCACAGACATCAGTGGACTTAGAGAGGAGGAGGAGATTGATGCTTGTAGGAACTACCTGTAAACCACAGGGCCTGAAAGCATTACAGAGGAACTTTCTATTGAAAGTGTAATCAGGCTACCTCATTCAGGATGCCTGTCATTTAGGTTACCTAGTTCTCCAAATGCTCCACAGGATGATTCAAGGCATATAAACAAGGCTTCTCTGAGTCACTGTCTCAGATATCTGAATTCAGGTTCTTAAAATTAAGCAACATGAATAGCTTAAATAATGTTAATGTTTTTGTGGCTGCTGTGCCATACTGAACTGTGCTTAGCTCTTGCATTTGTATCTTAGTGTCTACCAAAACACTGAGGAAAAAATAGACTGAATCTTCCAAAAATGTGAAATTGATGCAAAAACCTGTCTGGATGCTATAGAGTATTTACAGAACTTGATATAACCCTCAGGGTATAGCGCAGCCAAGCTATATAATAGTTACATATCAATTAGTTCCTTGAACGTTATAGAACTTCAAGAAAATGAAATAATAGCTTTTAGCAACTATTGTATTGACATTCACTTTCAGGTTTGTATACTACATTCAATGCTGGCCCCTGTTAGTAAGTTAATGACAAACTGAAGAGAGTTTAGAGAAAAATAACCATGGTAGGTTTGGAGGGATTGACTGACAAGAAAGATGAAAAGAGCAATCTGTGCCAGTCTTGACTTAAAGGTGTCTGGGTGCAACAAAATTAATATGACAAAAATTACACAGATTTGAAGATTATAATTAACTGTTATGGATGGAGACTAACTAATTAGGGTTGCATGAAATCAGGTGACTTGAGAAATTTAAATGCAATTAAAGACGGATAATAAAGCATAGTATTGGAAGTCCGCCTTGCTTGGAAAATTTTAAAGCAGACAAAGTATATTTTAAAGAATGCCATGAGAAAGCAGGCATTTAAACATAGGTCTATATCATCTGCAGTTCAATTTTTTGTTCTCTCCTTTAGGTGTTTTGTGATTTGTTCCAACAGCACAGCAGTTTGTCTACAGAGTATGGTTCCAAAAGTTTTGGTTCCAAAGTACAAACTCCTCAATCAAACATCTAGGTTATTGCATCTCCCCGAGACACTTGAATACCTATTAATCTTTTCTCATTTTTTCAATTAAACATTCGTTAGATACACTACTGGAAGTGTCTTTTCTTTCATTTGACCAGCAGACTAGATTTTCCATTCCAGCTGATCTCTGTGAAAAGAAAATTAGAATAAATATGTTTACAGGCCAGCCTGCTTAATTTTAATTTCCCTTGCTCTGTGTTGAAAGAAGGCAAGTTACTGCATTTCTCCTGGTCTTCAAGAAAGTTTTGGAGAACATTCAGCATTTGGAAAAGTTTGGTTTGCCTTTGTATTTCTTTTGCAACAAATGCCAGAGTCCTTATTAAAATCTGAAATAAAGACAACATACGCTCCAAGATTACCTCTTAAAATCTAAGTAATATTTCATTTTAGGATGGAAGATCAGTTGTTCTATTAAAAATAACTTTTTGCTGCCACCAGATTAACAAAATTTTCAGTGTCCCAAAAGGACTTTCACCTATGTTCAAAACAATTACAATCAGCAGATGATTCATAAGGAAGAAAATTAGAAGACATCATGCCCTTCCATGACTTTGCAGCTAGCAAGAAGAACAGGAAAGATCAGCTTCTAAAAGCATCAGAGAAGCCTGATTGAAATTATTCATAATATAATAAGCTGTAGTGACTGATCTGATGGCAATTGTCATTATCCACATTTTTTCCAGACAGGATGAATGCTGTAGTCTGAAGCCCTTCTCATTTTCCTTTCCCTTACATCACCTTTTTGGGTCATAAAATGTTGGTGAAATACAAGATCCCAGACAAGACTAATTCATAGATCAAAATATTTTTTACTGGATGGAATAACCAATTTTAAGGCAGGCCCATCTTGTGTTTCTGCATAACAAAGCACTCACAGCTATAACTTGAATCTGGATTTGAAGATATGTTGCAATTCCATAGTGGACATTTTTCCCTTATACAAAACAAGTTTTACTGTAATTCCCTTCTTCTCATGTTCCCATGGTAAAAGGCTTTCAGATCTAAACTGACATGGTTTCTGTGTGTAAAGAGGAAATAAATAAGATCCCTCTGCGGATTTATTCCTTAGCACCTACTGCCCCACTTATTCTGTCCCGTACTGGTTTTAACAAGTATTAACAAATAATCCATTGCCTCATGGGCTAATGCAACACTAGAAAAGCTAGAACATTCAACCAGATTGAAATCTCAAAGATAGGCAGAAGAGGCAGTTTGCCACCCTACCCAAAGAGCTACAGTTATTGACAGTCTTCACTGTGGAAGAGAAGAAATCTTAAATCCACAATATTTAGAAACTTCTAAAATGCCAGCTCTTTTGGAAAAGTTGCAAAGGAGAGCAGTTCATTTTCTTTCCTTATAAGTCATTTTCTATATGTGGGCCTAAGTTTAGCCCCTAAACAAGCAAACCTATTGCTTTCCTGTTTAACCAGCAGGACATAAAAATAAAAAACTTACAAACACATGCGGAAGAAACAAACAGAAATGACAGTCCCATGTGATAAAAGCCAGATTTCTGCACGATCTTGCTCATGAAAGCACATGTTATATAAAGCACTGTTGATTAATTTGAGGGATGACAGGCACATTTACGGAGATGGAAAGTTTTGCACTTCTGACTCCCAGATGTGATATTTTGTCAGGGAGAAATAATTTGCTGCTTTGCTGACAGAACAGTTTTGATACAACAAAACATAATTTTCAATCTTCTGAATGACCTAAAAGGAAGAAGTCATGAAACACTTTGAAGAAGAGAGCACAGACACATGTAGTTAATTCATTTGAGGTGACTAAACAGAGGCATATATTACTATCTTTTGTTCCTAGACTGTGTTTTTATGTGTTCATTTTACATACTGCCTAAGAAAGAAAAAATAACTGAAAGCTACTCAACAATGTAGAGTATAAAATAAAATGTATTTCAAAGGGCCAGGTTTTTAAGAGATTTCTTGGCATCTAAGAATGCAAACAAGTCCCATGACAGATCTTGTTCTGTGCTACCTTATATTGGTAGAATTAAAGCCTCTTCAAAATGTCTTAGAAATTCAGCTGCTTGTAGCTCTTTAAGCACCTATTTTCAGCGCACAGCATGTCTAAGAGGCTGATAGACACACCAATATCATGAAACTCACACTTAACTTCCCAGTACAAAAATGCTTAAAAAAAAAAAATCTTTCCCTAAATGAGAACAAATACCAGATGATATATAGTAGCCATGACTTTTCCGTATTTTATCTAATGACTGATTTTTCAGCAGTTATTTTTTAATAATTGTTAATAATTTTTAAATAATTTTTTTTAAACAAAAAGCCTCACCATTGATAAAAGAGCTCGAGCCAATGTTTTTGGTAATAAAAGCTATACGAAGCTCACCTGCTGTAAATGTAGCATCCCATATGATTGATTTCTTTGTCTAATTTATACCGTCGGAAGTCCTCCCAAGCATCTTTAATGGCTGTAATGGCCATTATAACACAAATTGGGATCACAGACACCTCTGGTTGGAAAGCATTTACCACCGGCACAAAATTCAGCAGTGCAATGAAGACAAAATAAATATTGGCAAAGCGGTGAAACTGGTCATAGATATTTTTAGGGAGGAAAGTTAAGATGGTATATTTTGTGGTCTTAATTTCATTGGAGTCATAGTATCTGTTTGGATTTTCCTTCCACTTCTTACTTCCAAAGGGAAAATTGGAGATGATCACTCGTTTATTTTCATTTTTCTTCTTTCTTTTCCTTATTTTTCCTCTCTTCTCCAGCTCCCCATTTTGGATTTCCATGTCTGGAGCACCACATCGGCAGCAGGTTTCCTTGAAAAAATGTTTTTTCCATATCATTGTAGAGAAGCAGCCTGGAACAATTGTGTTTTTTGACATGTTGTTTTCCTTTCAAAAAGTATCTTCAAGATGAAAACCAACAAAGTTAGAAGAGTTCAATAATCCAAATGAACTCGCAAGCAGTGGAGAGAAGAGTTGAGATGTCCAAAGACCAGGGCTTTGTCTTTCACTCCAACCTCCACCTACCCAGGGACAGGGATCATCCTGACTCAGCTGCACCAGGTCCTAGAGCCTGCTGGGGCAGCTGCGCCTCATGTATGCCAAAAGCATTTTGAATGTTTTGTTCTTCCTGTCAGCAGATGTCTGGAGGCCCCGTTCAGACAATTTCCCTGGCAGTAACTCTCTGTTCTCATGAAGTATCTCTGCTTTAACACAGAGCAGTGGCACAGCTCAGAACATACACACGATTTTCACAGGTCACTCCACGAGTTTCAGAATGACTTTATAACCCTGGGAGTTGCCAGGAAGCTCAAAGGTAATGGGCAGAGCTCTGCGTCCCAGATGTCAACATAAGATTGCTACAAGCCTCAGTACAGACAGTATTTCTCTTTTATTTCATCTATCTAGTGTTTGTTTTCATGACCATAACATGGATTATTACTAAACAAACAACCAACTCCCCCAAGCCAAGTAAACCTATGATTTTGTAGTGAGAGGAATAGCCATAAGCAAGTGAAGGGCAATGTGCCTGGATTGCCCCTCAGACTGATCCTTCTCCCCAAAAGACCCCAAACCTTCCTCTCTCACCCAGATGCCCCTTCCCCTTTGATCCTTCTTCCTCTGACACATAAGTATGTCAGCACAGATGAGGGCGAATTTCCAGAAGAGTTAATGACATGTATGCAAACCACAGCAATTTTTTTTCTCTATGGCCTGGTCTTAAGGGCATATGAAAAAAGGAAAACACACGAGTATTTAAACTTCTTTTAAACAAAAACTCCTATTTGCTTCCTTAAGTAGTGACAAGTTAGGCAGTTTCAAGTCAAGTTAGTACTTGGGCAAGAAACTCTGATGAAATCGAAATGTTGCAACAAGAATTGCAGTAAAAATATTTCTCCCTTCTGAGTCAGTATTGAGCAAACAGCTTCCTGCAGGTGTTGTACCAGCTCCAAAGCCAAGCTGGGCTGTATTGATCTCTCTGCTTACTGGAAGTACTAGAACTTTTTTCATCTCCTGATTATGATTCACCTTGGATGTAGTTGATCATTAATTTCTGTGTTACTGGTTTTAGTGTGAAACATCTGAAAGACATGGCTCCAATATTCTTAACAGCCCCAGTTTTCTGTTCCAGACTTGGGTAAATTTCATTTATCCTCCAGATCCTTCTGCTATCATGAAAGGATGTTGTATGTGTTGGCAAGATGCTTTTGAAAACTTGGAATGAAAACCTGTATGTATCAGCACACCCTGCTGTGATATGAAACAAAGCCTCAGTGATAGTGAGATGATTTAAGTGAGATAAACAAGGCATTTTTAAAGGTAGGAAAAAATCTTTTGTAACAGTTTTTCCAAACTTATCATACTCTGAAAGGTCAGTGAGGGAATTACTGTAAAATCAGATGAGCAGTCTCTACCATAACAGAAGCAAGGAAAAAAAAATTGATTTAGTTTACTTACTGGTTGTATACCCTGGTTTTAGTGAAGTTTATTGTCTTATCATACTGATATTTTCTGTAGTCTTCAATAGCATCCTTAATCATGCTGGCAAGCAGCACCAAAACCAGAGACAGCATCATAATCTCCCTGTGGAAGACTTCCACTTGTGGGAACCAGTTCAGAACCACCAGAAAGAAGAAGTAAAGATTACCCAGCCTGAAAAGGAATAAAATAAATTAAAAGTAGTCAGAAATTAGAATGTGTCAAAGGAACTTTAATAATTTCACTCCTCTGCCCTCCTTTTCCTTTCTCCATAATGAATTAATCAGCTGCTTAACCAAGATGCTAATTTTTTCTTTAGAAGAGTCTGTGAGATACATTTTCATACTATTATAGCTAGCTCCAGTTTTGTCACACATTAAAAACACTGTTTATCTCTGGGATCTCCAAGATCTTTGTTGACCCCTCATCGCTTCCGTCTTGAAAATAAGCACAAAATCAAACAAAAGCCAAACAAACCTTAAAAAACAAACCGATGAACTGTGGAAATGTCCCCATCAGGAATCTATGAAGGATTCTGCAAATAGAAGGTCAAATTATGAGTGGGCCAATCCAATATACAGGATGAAAATTTCAAAGCTAGAGATGGATATACAACTTCCATTTCTTTTTATTGTGATGATGGCTCCCTAGGCATCTTTTTATTTACACTTGATTATTTATGCTGGGGGGATTTACATAATTTCAAACCAGCACTTGGAAAGAAACCTGACCTAGCACCTGCAGATACATATGTACTATTTCTACATTGGTAGACAGTCACTTTCTAACATTAAAAATATATCAAAATTGAGCTGCTGAAATCCACAGAATTTCATAGGTGTCTCAACACAGCCAATTAATTTTTTTGTGCTCTTAAAAATCAGAGGTTTATGCAACACAAAACCAGAAGGATTTTTAAATAAAAACTTTATTTTTTTACAAAGACAACAGTTGCAGAATTCTATTAAGAAAGCTGGTCACAGCAGTGGTTAAGGACTCCCAGTGCTTACTTGCTTTAATCCACCATTTCAGAGTCAAATCAGTGCCATTTTGTTACAAATTATCATCACCTAAATTTCAGTACTGTTGCAATGACAAAAGCAGCCCTTCTCCATCACACTCAAATATCACTGTTTCAGAGAGAGTTATTGAATCTCACAGATCATTGAATGATTTTTTTTACCTGTGAAACTGTCCAAAAAGGTTTTGGGGCAGAAAAGTGAACCATGTGTATTTTGTGGTCTGTATCCGGTTTCCAGAATAAAATGTAGAAGCTTGTTTCCAGTCTTTCCACGGTCTCCCATTGTCAGGCAATACAATCCTCCATTTGTTTAGAATGAGTTTTGGTTTGTCTCTGACAGAAAACAGCAGTGGTATTGATTCTGATAGAGCCTGGGAGGGACTTTGAGCTCCCAGTTGCTGCCAACGGTACAAAGCCGAGTCCACAGACAAAGCCATTTGCAGCAGGGATGGCAGGCTGAAAGACAGGCTGAAAGACAAATGCATGACAAGTGCTGAAAACCAATTCCATTCTGGTAGAAAATTCCCTTCATGCTTTGCAAGTGGAGGTTTAACACAAAGACAAGTCTCCTGCTCAGTGCACTGCATGTTCTTCGATCTCAGAACTTCTGCAGAGAATTTACAGAATAAAAGACACAACAAAATCTTCAATATGAAAAAATCTATTTATATCTCTGGGGACCAAAAAATATCTAAAATCTATTTTCTGTGTCTTATAACAGCAAAGTGACATAGATAAAGCCAATTTAATAGAGGTGAACAACGGCTTTTCCATCATGAATCCTGTATCCTATTTTTCAAATTATAAAGTGACACCAAATCTATTTCGACATTTTTCTTATGTGTTGATTTGGCACAGCCTGTTTTTTTTGGTAGTGGGGGAGGGTCACAGAAGTAGTTTCTGTAAGAAGCTGCTAGAAGCTTCCACCATGTCTGGCAGAGCCGATCTCTGATGGCTCTGAAGATGGACAGGCTGCTGGCCCAATTAGAGAGAGGTTTGGTAATGCCAAATAAAATGACATATTTAAGAAGGAAATCAAAAACAGTACACATGCACAATTTTTTCCCCAGGGGTGGCAAGGCACCGCAACTGCCGCCATCCTGGGGCAGTGCGTGGTGATGCGCTGCTGCAGCCGCTGCCATTTCAGTGCGGCCCACAGTGAGCCTTGCCTGCCTGGCTGCCCGTAGCCAGCCGTGCTGCCGGTGGAAGGGCAGGGGTAGCAGCATCTTCTCCTTCCCAGTGCCCCGCATGAAGAGAGATGTTAAATACCACCAGCGCTGTGGCAGCTGCCACCACGTGTGTGGTGGTGGAGGGGCCATGTGGCCAGCAGTGGAAACATGGCAAGTGATTCCCCAATGTGGAACCTAATCAAAATCAACCTCTTGGCACTGCGGGATGCAGCAAGAATCTTTGAATTAGTGGAACTTGTTAACAATAGTACCTACCGGCAGCAATTTTTCTTCTAGAAAGAGAGAACAACATGGCGGCCCCAAGGTCAGTGGAGAAGGAGAGGGAAGAGGTGCTCCAAGAGTCGGAGCTGAAATTCCTCTGCAGGCTGTGGTGAAGACCATGGTGAAAAAACTGTCCCTCTGTAATCCATGAAGTTGAGAAGAATGCAGAATTTGTCTTTACAAACAAGCTGTGGGCCTGCTGGTAGACAAGGCTAAGCACTATGAGATAAGAAAGACACTGGGAAGAATTCCATTGATTGAT
>VZTI01000172.1:655277-799340 GCA_013397865.1 Struthidea cinerea | reverse complement strand
AGGAAGGAAGGAAGGAAGGCACATGGGAGTGTCTGAACACGGGGCTCTGGGGTGCATGGGAGGGCACCAGGGATGTCCCGAGGGGATGTGAGGGCAGAAGGAGATCTGGAGGCACCCTGNACATGGGAGTGTCTGAACACGGGGCTCTGGGGTGCATGGGAGGGCACCAGGGATGTCCCGAGGGGATGTGAGGGCAGAAGGAGATCTGGAGGCACCCTGAAAGCACCCAGGTGCCCAAGGCCTTGCCAGGCCTGTGCCCTGGGGGACACCCTGCCCTTCCCTGCCTGGGGGGTGGGTCACTGGGACCTTATCGCTCTCTACAACTTCTTGAAAGGTGGTTGTAGTCAGGTGGGGGTTGGTCTCTTTCTCCAGGCACCAACTGACAGAACAAGAAGACACAGTCTCAAGTTGCGCCAAGGAAAATATATGTTGGATATTAGGAAAAAGTTTTTTACAGAAAGAGTAATAAAATATTGGAATGGTCTACCCGGGGAGGTGGTAGAATCACCATCCCTGGATGTGTTTAAAAAGAGATTGGATGTGGCATTCAGTGTCATGGTTTAGTTTAGTTAAGGTGTTGGGACATGGGTTGGACTCGATGATCTTGAAGGTCTCTTCCAACCTGGTGATTCTGTGATTCTGTGATTCTGTGATTCTGTGTGATTCTGTGTGATTCTGTGATTCTGTTGCTGGGGACAGGTTCCATGTCAACAAGCACTGGAACTCGTTGCTAGAGGCAGGTGCTGTGTCACAGTGGGACCCCACTGCAGCACGTGTGGTCAGCTTGCCTGCTGCCCGCAGCGGATGGTGACAGGCAGGAGCCTGGAGCTGACAAGGAGCCCCTGAGTGCAGCCCGTGTCTTGCCCCACCACCCCTGGCAGTCCTGTTGGTGCCTTGAGAGGCCACCTAGAAACAGAGACTAGACAGGAAGAAGGGAATAAAGGTGGGTATTGATTTGAAAGGCCTTCAAAGGTACCCCTGGGGAGCCAGAGGCTACTGCCGAGACGGACCCCAAGATGGACGAGGTCACGAGTTCTTCACACTTTTATAGGTTTGGTTCATTTGCAAATCAGGGTTAATTCTCCAGTTAAAGCTGCAGTTTAATGATGTAATTTCCCCTCCGCTTGCCCCCCTTTAGAGGCCTTTTGGTTTATACTTTTTGGGCCTAGGATGGTCTGGGTGTCCTTGAAGAGCAGGCCTGGAGAGGCTTTGTCATGTCTACCTAGCACAAGAGAGCAGAAATTAACAGGCTACAAGAAACTTCAGAGTTACACACTAAGCAGTACAGGATTTGAAAAATATAAAAGTTAAAACCTAAGGCATCACTGTGGGGCTGAAGTGTTTTACTGAAGATTCCCACGACACCACCCCAACACCCACCCCGGCATCCCCCATATTGTCTATCCTAAAGGATGGAGAAGAGACCCCCTGCCTCCCCCAGGGAGGCCTGGGAGGAGAACAGCTCCTCCGAGGAGAGCAGCTCTTTACGCCTCCAGCCTTTCTCCTTCTACGACACGACCACGATGCAGCCACTGCAGCTCGGTGAGCGAGGGGCCCCGTGGGGCTGGGCAGGGCTGGGCAGGGCTGGGGCCCACCAGCACACCCTGCACAAGGCCAGGATCACATTTTCCTGGCACGATGACAGCAGCGGTCCTGGGGGACAGGCACAATGTCTCCTGAATGCCAGGGCAGCTCAGGGCTGGGCGCCAGCCCCAGCATGGCCTCTCCCAAGAAAAAACAGCAGAGGGGCTCCAGGGTGTGGGCAGTGAGGGGCAGTGAGGGGCAGTGGGCCTCTGGACCTTTCCTGCCCATCAGCCCAGGGCACTGGGGCCTTCCCAGCTCCAGCAGAGCAGCTCCTGTGCCGGTCACCTCCGGCCACGAGCTGCAGAGGAAAAAGGCTGTGCCCGGGGAGTGAGCATGGGGCTGGGTGGAGGGTAGGTCTCCTTGGCTCTCTCCTGTGGCCAGAGCCTCTGCAAGCCCTCCCTGCTCTTCCCCTCTGGCAGATGCCAGCTGGCTGCCTATATATGAAGAAGCAGAGGAAGCCGTGGATTTCATCATGGCCTTTGTCAGCAGCCTGGACAAGGTAACCGTGGCCAGCTGGACAGTGGCTGTGCTGGCGTTTGCTGGCAGGTGCTTTGCTGGGCTGTGGAGCGGTGCTGGCTGGGCAGAGCTGCCTTTCTCACAGGGCAGTGCTCTGGTCCTGCTGGCTGTGTCCACCCTCCCACACTCCCCGTTCATGTCTCTGTTCCCCGGATGCCAGGACACCCACAAGTTCACATTTCTGAAGAGTGTCTACGTCCTGTGCAAAACCGCCTTGAAACGTGGCTTGACCCAAGGTCTGGATTTATTCTGCCAAACGTGTGAAGTGGTGGAGAATATCAAGGTGAGGGGACACCTGGTGTTCTGGGGATGGGGACAAGCACTCCTGGCACTGGCACCCTGTGTGGATGGAGCTTGGGTGGGCCAGGGACTGGAGGCACTGGGTGCTAGCAGCTGCCAGGTCCCATCCTGGTTGTGTTCTGCAGGACATCCTGGAAAAGGAGCCAAGGGACCGTCTGTCCTCACGGGTCCGGTACCTCGCCATGATTGCCATTGACGAATTAAGGTGGGCCCCCTGCCCCAGAGCTCTGAGGCCACCTGCACAAGGCCTCGAGGGGCTGCTCCCAGCACCAGTGTCCAACTGGCCCTCCTCTGTCCTTGCAGCTTGGTAGAGAATGTGCTGGAGGGCAAAACCAAAAGCCTCCTCTCTGCATGTTTCTCAAGCGTCTTCTGGCTTCCCCCAGAAAGGGAAATGCCACACTCAGGCTCTTCCCTCTACATCAAGGTAAGTGCTGGGCGAGCTCCAGCAGCCTCCAGTCCCTCTGGGCAGCTCCCTGGTCACTCTGTGCTGCCCCATGACTCAGAGATCTGAGGCAGGGTGAGCTCTTGCTGTTGCTTTCCCACCCTTGTGGCTCTGTCCCCTTCCCATGGGCCTGGCTGTGTCCTGTGCCAGGACAGGCTGCTCTGTCCCCAGCAGTTTGTGTATCCCTGTGTCTCTCCTGGGCAGCTCAGGTGTCCTCCTCAGGCACTGAGAGTTCAGATCAGTCTCCTGGGAGTGGGGCAAAGAACAGCAGGATCACAGGCACTGCTCTCTGTCCTCTTTGCAGACCCTGAAGGCCATGGACACAATGCTGAGGACATTGGTGCTCAGCTTTCCTGTCTCCAGTGTCGGCCCGGAGCTGCAGGACATCTTTGAGGTCTGGCACAGGCAGAGTGGGGGTCCCAGGGCAGCTCCTCCCCCTGGAGGGGAGGAGTTGCCCAGTCCAGTGCGGAGCAGGCAGAGCGTGGTGTGGGGAGGGTGTTCACCTCCCGTGAGGAAGCAGGGTTTGGCACCAGGCTCCTCTGAAGCACAGTGGCTGCAGAGGGTGGCACCTTCCTGGCCAAAAGGTTGTCTTGGGAGCTTTGTCCAGGCCTGTGAGGGACCCCAGGAACAGGCACCCCTCTGCAGGCTTTGTGTGAGGTCAGAGCAAACCTTGAGGGATGGTACAAGTCTGGCGCAGGAGCAGAGCTGTGTTTGCTTCTGGTGCTCACCAGCAGCTTCTCTCGTCCCAGATGCTGCTGGACTTCACCAGGTCTGAGAGAGAAGTTGTGCAGGAGAGGGCTGTGGGGAGGATTGGTGTCCTTACCTATTTGATGTCCAACTATTCCAGTCTGAAGGTAAGGACCAGGTGCCCTCCAGCCAGCCATCTCCCCTCCCTGCCACTCTCCACGCCAGGGCTGCTGCCCAGCTGGTTGCTCCAAGAGATGGGGCCATAGAGCCCTGCAAAGCCCAGATTGACTGGGAATCCAGCCCTGGGCACACTCTTGGGTACAAGCCTTCGGCACCAACTTCCTTCTCTCAGGCCTTCTTCTCATGCCTCCCTCCTCCAGGCCTCTGTCAACTTTGGAAGAGACAGTCCTGGACCTGTCTGGCCTAAAGACATCTCAGTCCCAGTCATGGGAACGTTGTTGGGACGTCTCATTCTTTTCCGCTATTCCAGTGAACAAACAAGCTATACAGCTTTCCATGCTCTTTTTTCCCTCGCTGAATTCTTCTGTAAGTATAAAAGCAAGAGCAGCTGTGGCCTTCACCCCTGTGCACACAGACCTCTCTTGGCAGAGCTGCTGCCTGACCTCCTTTGCCCCTCCCAGCTGCTTCCTGTAGCATCCCAGCTGTCACTTTGCTGCAGAAGCTGAGTGCTCACCTCACTCAGCTGTTTGTTACTGCTCGGATCTGTTTGTTACTGCTCGGATCTGTTTGTTACTGCTCTCCTTCCTCCCCTTCCTCTCAGGACCTTGAACCCCACTGGCCTGTGGCCCCCACAGCCAAAGCTACAATTGACTCCCAGGTCCCAAAGCTGAGCCTTCCCCGTTAGAGAAGAGCAGATCCACCACCATGGCTGGTCCCTCTTGCCTGTAGCAGGAAGCCATTCCTGACGCCCTCCAGAAATCTTGCCTGATTCTGCCCTGCTGTCTTGCAAGCAGATCTCAGGGTGGTTTGATGCCCTTACTGACTTTTCTGTGTTTGCCCTGCTGTTTAGACAAGTCAAGGCCAATGGATGGGTCAGACCAGCTCGTTTGGGAAGCTGTGACCACCTCCTCGCTGTGTTCCCTGAGCACCAAGGACTGTACCCAGGTGAAGAGCCCCCCCCCCCAGCTTTGCGGGGACTCTTGTCCATGACATCAGCAGGGCATTCGTGTGAGCAAAGGGACCCAGAGTCAGTGGGGCCAGTGGGGCCTCACTGCCCTGGCAAGAAGGTTCCTGCCATCCCTTAGCAGGGACAACACACGGGCTGCACTCTGGTGTCCCAGCAGCAGCTCCAGCCCTCCTGGCCCCCAGAAAGACCCTGGTTCTCTGTAGGGCCAGCACACTGTGCCCATGAGCCCTCCTCCCCGATGTGGAGGGCCCTCTCTCCTCACCCTCTCCCACGCAGGGACTGCAGGCACTGCTGCCAGCTTTCTTGTGGGATCTGCTGCCAGCACTGCCAGGAACCTCTGCCCAGCCAAGCAGCACCACCAGGGCACTCAGTGGCACGTCTTCCTTCCTGCCGTAGGCCTTTGGAAGATATCTCCACTCTAGTGAGAGGACAGACGTCATCCTCGAGGCCATCAAGGCCATGAGAGATGCCAGCATCCTTGACAAGGAGGTGCCCAGCAGCATGCTGGATGTGGCCATGAAAGACCCCGACTTCTGGCTGATGGATGTAAGTTCCCTGGGGCTGGACTGCCCTGATCTTCAGCCCTGTCAGGCCTTGTTCCTCCCTCCATCCCTTCCTCACAAATCCAGGTGACTTGGGCACCTGAAGCCACCTAAAGGCGGCAGAGAGGAACTGGAAGGGCAGCTGAGGACGTGGCTGCACTCCAGTGGCAGTGCCATGCTCACCTGTTTCCTCTCCAGGTGCCCAAGATAGTGAGCAGCATCCTTGAAAACCTGCCATGCATCACCACAGAGTCAGGCTGTAAGAAAGTGGAGTCCCTGTTTCTCCTGATGACCAGTGAGTACGGCTCAGCAGTGGTCATCAGCCTGTGTGAGAGAGCTCTTCAAGGAGACAGGTACTGGCCCTGACAATCTGAAGGGCTTGCTCCATATGGGGAGAGGGACCCCAAGACTTTGTGTCTGCCAGATCCAAGGAATGCTGCAGGACTTCTCATGGAGCCAGGCTCTCCATCCCACAAACCTTTCCAGCTCTCTGGCGGGTTGGCCGGGCCCGCAGCAGCCAAAGCCAGCCAAGCCAGTCCAGAGCCAGCTTGGTGCTCCCAGAACTCCCCCTCAGCCCTGTCCTGCCTCCCAGGCAGGCCCCATGGGGACCCCCAGCACGGGCTCTGCTCTGTGGGGCTGGTCCTGGCCACGGCACTGTGGCTGAGGCAGCTCCTGGCTTCCAGCACTGTGCAGGAACTGTGCGACACTCTGTCCTCCATGCCTGAGATTTTGGACAAGGTCCTAATGGAGTTTGCCACCTTGCTCCGGAACCAGTGGTGCAACCCTCGTGGAGAAGGCACTCATGCCTCTCGCAGAGCTGTGAGTTACCAGGAAAGGCCCCGATCCCTTTCCGTGAGCCCTCTGCCAGCCCCTCATGGCTCTGTTTGTTCCTGCAGCCGTCCTTGGGGCAGATTGACACGGAGGAGTTGGGTGATGGGCCCAACGTCTGGAGCAATCAGGGTCATCCCGACACGGTGATGGCCTTCCTGTTGCTGGAAGTCCTCGTTGGGCTGTCAGAGAAAGCTGAGATGGTGAGCAGGGTGATGTTGGGGCAGCCACGTTGGCAGCCAGGGCCTGGGGCTGAGTGCAAGGCAGTGGCTTGGCCTGGGCTGGGAGTTAATATGTGGGGTGACTGCTCCAAAGACCTTCCCTGCCGTGGTGGAATCTGGGGTGGCTGCCCTGGGAGGTCTCCAGACACAGCCTTTTCAGAAAATGGAAATTCTCTTCTTCATAAAGGCAAGAAAAGTTGAAGCCTTCCTGCCAAGCATGATGAAGATACTGGAAGTTGGCAGTGAAGATGAAAAGCTGAAGATTGTTATGGTCTTCCGAAATGTCCTGGGTCAGCTGAAAAAGGCAAAGGCCAGCTCCATTGCCGTGACGCTGGTGGGAAAGGTGCTGCCCCTCTTTGACTCGGTGAGGCTGGTGTGGGAGCCCGAGCCCTGCAGACAGGCCCTGCCCTGCACCCCTGCCCTGAAAGCGGCGCTCGGAGCAGCCTCAGCTCTCCTGGAACGGATTCTGGGCTTTTCAGCCCAACGCTGCTCCTGCCTGCTCTGGAATCTGACCCTGGAGCATCGCCCTCACTGCAGCCATGGGCAGGGAGCCACTTTTTCCAAAGCTCACCTTTCCTCCTTCCCACCAGGAGTGCAGCCAGCTGCGAGAGCTCTCCCTGTGGCTCTACAGAGACCTGCTGAGGTCTGTGTTGAGCAGGGATGAGAAGAAGATGAGGAGGGACATGCAGAGTGCACTGGTCCCACTCCTGTTCCGTCTGAGCGACCAGCTCCCCAGCGTGGCCAAGGTATGGATTTCAAGGCTGAGCACTGGTATGGGGGGACTGCCACCTCCCAGGGATCCCAGGGACTGGGGCAAGGGCTGCTGGCAATGGGCAGGGCTCCCCCAGTGCAATCCCTGGGAAGGGTCCCTGTGGAACCAGCACAAGCAGGGGTGGACAAGGTGGCTCAGCCACTTTCAACACCTGCCCTGCCTTCTCCAGCAGGGCTCGGCAGCAGCCCGTGGCCACTGAGGCAACACCTGAGGCCTGAACGTGTGTGCTGCCAGAAGCCCAGAGGCTTCTCAGCTTCCCCACAAGTGTCGGAGGCCAGGGCTTCAAGCCTCAGTTAGTCACCCAGGGCTGTCCCCAAGAGACTTCGAGACATTCGGGCTAGGACAAGTCACAGCTTCCTAAGGGCAGGATCATGGCAGGAGTAGAACCAAGAGGTCTCTTTGCCCAGGCCCTGGTGCCACCTCTGAGCTAATGCTGTCCTGCAGGCCTCCAGGGAAGCCCTTTTTGCTGCTGCAGAGCTTCTCAGATGGAAGCAGCTCAAGCACCTGCTGCAGAGAGAGCGGATGTGGGAGCTTGGAGAATGCTTGGTAAGGACAAGCCACAGGGCCCAGGCTGGGTGAGGGCTGTCCCTGCCCTGTGTCTGTCAGGGGAGCAGAGCCTGTTCGGAGTGCTGCTTGCAGGGCTGGGCAGGACCTGGAGGACCTTGTTCCCGTCCTCGAGAACAGAGCCCCAGAGGCTCCTGCCCAGGCCCCTCTCCCCTCCCTGTACCCAGCAGGAGGGAGGGCTCAGCAGTGAGGGGTGCTGGCAGGAGGGACTGCTCCAGCCAGCTGGGGGACTCTGTGACAAGCCTGGAGACATCTCTGGTGCTCCCTGCAGCTGATGAGGAGGAGCAGCAGGGCTGAAGAGTACATGCATCAGAGCCTGCCCTATCTGAGGGACCCTCAGTCCTCCGTGCGCCTGGCAGCTGTCAGGTTCATCAGTGAGTCACAGCCCCTGGCCCCTTTTGGGCCAGCCTGGCCACTTCCTTGCCACTGCACTGGCAGCAAGGGGGCAACCCTGTGGCAACCCCAACCACCCCGTGCAGAGCCCCAGCCTCCCTCTGCCCCCTGCCACAAGCTGGGCTTGGTGACCACCTTGCTCAGTCCCACTCCCTTTGGCTGCTGGCAGTCCCTGGGTCAGTTCTGCAGAGCGGGAGGGCGGCAGGGCAGGGGGTCACCCTGCTGGGAGCACAGCGGGAGCAGGGAATGATGGAGCTCTGTGTCCAGGGAGCGCCACGACGCACATGAGGGACCCGGATTCGGAGACTCAGGCTGACGTCCTCAATGGTGAGTGCTCTGTGGGGAGCCTGCAGGGGCTATGCACACACGCAGCTTCATCTTGGCTCTGTTTCTTTCGGTCACAGCCCTTCAGCCCTTGGAGACAGACAGGGATATCTCAATCAGTTCCATGGCAGCCCACACTGGCTTGATCCTAAGAGCTCCAAGGGTGCGGCGAAGATCGTGGGTTGTTCTACAAATGCTGTGCTGCTGGTGCCGGTGAGCTCAGCAGAGTTGTAGCTTTCTGTAGATTAATTAATAAAGGTAGAAAAACGCATCCAAGCCCATGGTATCTTTCAGATGTGTAGTGCCCTGAGTGTGCTGAGCAGACTGTGTCCTCCTTGGCCTGACCCACAGGCAGTGGGATGCTTCCCCCTCACATCCCTGCCACCCCAAAATGCCCCACTTGGCCCTAAAATTGCAGGCACAGGGCCTCAAATTGCATCCCTGGTACCCCAAAATGTCCCCGTGGGCCTTGAATTGTATCTGCAGGGCCCCACAGTGTCATTGACAGACTCCAGATTCCATTCCCTGTATTCCAAAATGCCCCGCTGAGTCCTGGAGTGCAGCTGTAGGGCCCGAAATGGTCTCTGGCAGCCCCGCTAGGTATGGAATCAAGCAGGAATTCAGCCCTGAGTGGACTTCAGCGGGTCCCAGAGCCCCCTGGAAAGTGCCAGGGGCTTGGAGCTGGAAATGAGTGAAGCGCTCTGTTTTAAATGGGGCATCTCCGCTTTCCACCAGAACAAGCCTCGTCCACACGCGCTGGGGAAAGCCTCCAGCTCCTCGCTACACATCCTGAACCACGAGGAGGTGATGCCATCCCCAGGCGCTGGGAAAAACAGCAGAGGGTTTGAACAGCGGGAAGGGATGGACAGCCGGGGCAGCTGGAGGAGGAAGCAACGTGCCCCTGCCCTGTTTGTGTTCAGAGGGGCAGAGCGTGGGCAGGCTGCGGGGTTTGGGCGTCTGTTCAGCAGTGCTGCTGTTACCAAAAACCTCCGAAATCGTCGGGATCAAGACTCCCTCTAACACTGTCTTTTGAGTGTTAGAGAGTAAGGCATTGCTGAATTTTTGGCCAACAGGCGTGGCTGACCAATTCTGGCCTCCACACTGACGCCAATACAGAACTTTTCCACTTATTTATACATTTTTAGCAAGCAAAGAAATTAATGCTCATGGATTCCAAGTCACATCAGTCACTTAATTAGTATTCTATCCTCTCCTGGTTTTCTCACTCTTCATGCTACTTTGCTCCACATTCTTTCATCCTTTTATCGCCTTTTTCTTGGATGGGGAGTTCCCAACTTTCCAGACCTTCATCTCCTCTGTATATTCTTGTTGATTGTTTTCCCTTGCTCTGCCTCAGCTGTCCTGTAAGTGGTAGAGTGGGTCTTGCCAACGAACTTGTCGTGCTTTGTCACTTAATTTTAAATCTGACTTTCGCTCATACCCTTCCCAGTGATTTTTTAAGTGATCTCAGATCCTCTCGTTCGTAACACCCAGGTGAGGGACAGCACCGCGGGGCAGCTGCTCGGGGGTGTTGGGGAACCCTTCGGCTCCCGGCTGGTGACCTCCGGGGTCCCTGGCAGGTCCCTGCTCTGTCCCCGGCGTCGCTCTCCTGCAGAGCAGGATGGCCATCAAGTGGCTGGTGCTGGGACTGGCACAGGAGCTTTTTATGCCAGACTGCTCCAGGAGAGCACGCAAAATCCCAGTCCTGTTCTGCAAGGAGTGGCAGGAGCGGCAGGCCAGCAAAGGGCTGCTTCTATCCCAATCGCTGGGCCAAACTCAAATCAGTAGCTGAGGGTTCACCTGGTTTTTCTCTCCTGTGCTTGCCTGGGAAAGCTGCTGCTCCAGGGAGGACAAATCCCTGCCCTGAGCATATTGCCTGCTCTGGAGACTGGTTTTGTTGGAGCTAGGGACTTCCACCAGCTCAAACAATTGATTCATATCTGTATATATACAGATATAACTTTTTAAAAAAACATTTGCATGATTTTACTCGTTCCTTTCTGTGCCCTGTCCCGTGTCTTTCTGTTCGGATCTGTGCTTTGGTGCTCTGTTTGGGGCCAGCCCCAGCAAGCAGAGATGCATCCCAGGCCCTGGGACAGCCAGGAGGAGGCTGGAGGATCCCGAGGGGGTGGGATCCCCCTCAGGAAGGGGGGCTGACTGCTGTGGGCACTGCTAACGCTGAGGAGGCTGAGGTCATGCTGCATTCGCCTTTGGGTCACAGCAGTGGCCTGATCAGTGAACCTTGTCATTCTCCTCTGTTTGCCTGCAAAAGGGTTTTTCATTTTAATGACATTTTTGATAAAGTTGAGCCTCGTCCACCATCCTCTGCAACGAGAACTGAACAACTTGTGTAAAGCTCTTATGCTGGACAGGTTTATTCTCCTGAATATTTTCACTAGAAAAATTCAAGATGGGTTTTTTTAAGCGTAAATGTTTCTTCTGGCCAACCACAAGCAGAACAGGAAGGAAGCTTCAGGAAAGGCTTAGGGCCCTTCCTAATCATGCCTCTAACAGCAGCCCATAAACACATCTGTCAGTGACTTTCTAGCAGATGCTGGGCTGCTACGTGGAGCAGGCTGATGGCTGGCTGCCCCGGGGAAGGATTATGCTTTGTGTATACTGTCTACACGTGGTAGTAACATTACCTACAAACCTTGTTTCCACATTTGAGCCGAGGATCTCCTCCAGAAGAAGACTCTTCTTATACCACAGGTGGAGAGGATGGAAGGTACAAAGCTCCTGGGCAAGTTGCTGGCTGGAGTTTGGATTGCGTGGACACAGGGAAGCTGCAGCTCAGGCTCCCTGAAGAGTGATGTAACCCTCTGGACAGAGTGAAACATCTCAGTGAGTGCAGCAGCGGGGGGGAAATGCTACAAACCAGCACTGGAGGAAGGAAATCCACTTGAGCCACAATTTGGGGAACACGACTGCTCTCTGTTCCCTCCTGGCTAAGGAGTGTGAGAGCCCAGGCTGAGGCTGTGTCTGCTCTGTGCTCGGTGTCGGACGCTGAGCGCTGAAGTGGCACAGAAGCGTTGCAGGGGCAGGGGTGAGGCTGGGAGGTGGGAGAGGAGCTCGGGGGAGGGCCTTCAGGTGGGTTTGTAGCAGATACCTGCCACTGAAGAGACGCTTGATATTAGTCCAATGAATACCTCACATTAGTGCATGCATCTGTTTTTCTCGTTTACTGGAAATGCAGCACAGCATCCAAGCTGCAGAAATGAAAGGATGAGGTTGTGCTGGGCAGTGCATGATTTGAGGCAGAAAAAGCCTTAATGGACAACTTCTGTGCATTCTATTGTATTGACCCTTCTTATTTGCTGAGTATTTAGCCTGTCTCCCTGTGGAAATGTGTGGGTTCCCCAGGGACCACCATCTCTGGCTCTGTTAGGATTGGTTCCACATTTGAGGTTCAGAGGATATTGTCCCTTTCTACTGCTTTTGGTTTGTTTCAAGTAAGTCGTAGTGATTTCAGGGTTGCTAAATATAGAAACAAAAGACTGACCAAAGTAATTTGTAATTTGCACAGTTCTGTGTATAGTGTGATCCTGTGCCAGGAGTGGGACTGCTACTGTGACACAGAGACCAGGTAGGAGCTTTGTCCCAGACATTGCATGCAAACACCATTTCACCAAAATCCTTTCCACGTTTTGGACCCTGTTGCAACAAAGACAAAAGGAACTGATCCCTTGCAAGCATATTTGTGGAAAAGGAGCAAAAAACCATCTTGTGTCCCAGGTGTTTTCATCTATAAACGGTCTTACAGCTCACGAAGCCCTGCTTCAAAACCTTTCTACAGCTGGAACTGCGGGAAAAATTTCAGTGCCTGGATTTGTGTAAATGAAAGCATAAGCAGAGTGAGAGTTATCTTCTGCCCTTCTGGAGTGAGGTAGTGTCCTAGTTTGGACAAATTTGGAGGGAAAGAGGTCACGGAGAGCTGAAAAAGAGGAAAGGACAGCTCTACCTGGGAATAAGCCCTTGAGTAGTTGGTTTGGATCTGAGGTGGAAGTGGCTGCTGTGTTTCTCAGTATGGCTTGTAGCTTAAATATTTAACATTGACAGTGTAAATCCACTATCTGGATGTTGGAGAAACAGCCTGGCACAACCCCCTGAGTTTTCCAGCAAGGTGATCTGGGTTTCTCTGACAGCAATACTGGTGCTGCTGGAATAAATGGTTCATGGCTTGGGAGATGCTGCCTGACTTTGGGAAGGAGCTGTATGTGGTTGGGCTGCTGGAGCAGCCCTGATATCTTGGGGTGAGGAAAAAAAGGAGTGGGAGGGTTTTAAAGAGAGTTTTTAGTGATGGCTGAAGTCCAAAGCCACAGCTGTGGCTGAATTAGGTGTTTGGGCCTGGGACATGAGTATGTTACGATTCTTAGGCTCTGGGCTGTCTCTACAAAGAACAGAAATGGTCCCATCTTGGGGCTTGGTCAGCAGCTCTGATGTCTCAGAGGTGGGAGGTTTTATTTTAGGGCTTCAGCTAACTCGTTTCTCAGCTTTGGAAGTGTTGCTGCTTCTGTTTACATTAAAGAAACTTCTGTTGTGACAAAACCTTTGTGAAGGGCACTTTCTCCCTGGGAAGGAAAACAAGCTTTTCCTTTCCTTTCTCTAAAACAATCAATTCGCAGACTCTCTCTGGGAGTGTCAGGCATTGTGCAGACACCCTAGGCTCTTGATGAAAGCTGATGTTTTTTATGATTGATATTATCTTACTCTGCAGGAAACAGACATTCGTCTATTTAATTTTGTTCTAGAAAAAAAGAAATACGTGAGAAAATAGAAACAGCAGAATGTGGCTCCTGTTTTTCTCTGCTAGATGGACTTACCCGCCCTGCTTTTCCTTTTCCTGCTGTCACCTCATGCTGTCAAACCCCCGGGTAAATCTGACAGGGGGCTCACACTTGGTGGGTATCTCATTCCTGTGGGCTGGCTGGGGGTGAGGGTACCTGTGGCTTGGTTGAGGTGGACATAAAGCACACACTTGCCGTAATCCAAAGTCGAGAGGGACAGAAAGTTTTTTTATTTTCTCTACTGCTATTCTTATACCTCTTTACAATGGCTGTGGCTTATTGAGATTGGCTGCTTAGCAAACAGTGACAAGGCTGTTTAACAAACAAAGACCATTCAGGTAATAAAACAATTAGCTATACAAGCAAAAGTATAGTTGCTACATGTTATCCACAACTTCTTCCTGGTACAGTCTCAATGTACCATAACAAAGATATCCTCTCCTTGTGTCCAGAACAACTTGTCTCATTGATTATCTTCTTGGCCTTCTCTGTGGGTTTCACTGAAGCTGCAAAATTTTCACTGTAAAACTCTCATGGGTAAATTCTGACTGGTTTCAGGTCTGACTCTGTGAGACCCCCAGACCAGCTGTCAGCCTCATCAGGTACCCAAACGCTGCAGAAGCCACAGCCATTCTGCTGGTCCTGAAGGAGTGTCTGCTCCACACTGGTGACAATGACACCTTCTGGTGCTAATCTGGCCTCAGAAAAAGCATTGTTTCCTGCCAGGATGAGGAACACAGACCCACAGGCTGCGATGTTTGGGCTCTGAAGGCATTGTAAGGCTGCAGATGGTTCTAATTGACACAGATTTTGCAATATGTGGGTTTATTCTCTTGCCAGCCCCTGGGGATATACATGTCCTGACCCTCTGCCCGAGGCTGTGTGACCAACAAATGACCTCTGTGAGGTGGCAGAGTACCAGGCATGCATTTGGCAGGCAGGGTGTGCCCAGCAGCTCTGCCGTGGCTCCCGCTGCCACCCCAGGGCAGCTCATGCCCTGTCCGTGTCAGCTGTGACACGTGGCCCAGCCGTGCCAGTGGACACATGCCTGGCAGTGGCTGCACAGAGCTATGCATTGGGTGGGCTCCAGTTTATTGTTTTCTATGAGAAAAGAAACCACATTTTAATCTTCAAAAAAAACCCCAAACCAAATCCCACACTAATGGAGCCTGAGGCTTTGCCTTTCAGGCTTCTCCAGGCTTGCAGGAAAGCAGCTGTTAGAGAGAAACACTAAAAAATAACCTGCAAGTGGGAACACAGAGTTCTCAAAGGATCTCCTGTGTACCTGCTGCTGGGGGTGTTTGACCCTAAATTGGCTCTAAATTGGACGGAGATGGATTTGATGGGTGGACTGTGAGATGGATAAGAAAGTGGTTGGATGGTCACTTCCACAGGGCCGTGGTCAATGGCTCAGGGTCCTGATGGACGTCAGTGACCAGTGGTGTCCCTCAGGGGTCTGTGTTGGAACCAGAGCTATTTAACATCTTCATTAAAGACAGATGAAGGGATTGAGTGCACCCTCAGCAGGTTTGCAGGTGACACCAAGCTGAGGGTGCAGGGAAATCCCTGAGGACGGGGCCATCCAGAGGCACCTGGACAAGCTCTAGAAGAGGCCCATGGGAATCTCATCAGGTTTAACAAGACAAGTGCTGGTGCTGCCCTTGGGTCGGGGCAGTCCCTGGGATCCATCCAGGCTGGGAATGAGCAGATGGAGCAGCCCCTGGAGAAGGACTTGGGGGTGCTGTGGGTGAGAGCTGGACCTGCCCTGGCCCTGAGCCCCCTGTGTGCTGGGCTGAGCCCCCAGTGTGGGCAGCAGGAAAGGGATTGGGTTTCTGTAGGTGCTAAAAAGCTAGAGTCAGAGAAATTCTTCAGCCTTTTCTCAATATTCTGTGAGCAGACTGTCTTTCCTATGTAAACTATTTTAAACAAGGTCACAGTTCCATAAACTTCTTGCACCCGCAAGCTGTTTTGCAAGATTGTTGTGGCTTTGACTTTGAAAATATTTTGGAATAGGTATCTTAGGACTTGGCCAATCCTCTCAAGGGGTGGATGGCCGAGGAACCAATTACCTATTGCCACTCAACACACTTTTTGCGATCTATCCTATATAGTAGTCAGAAAATTATTAAAGAAAAGCTTCGGCTTCCACTGTTCAGGAGCCTGGACGCTGTGTCGTTTTCTTTATGCGCCTCGGACGTAACAGCGACAGGTTTCTGCCCCTCTGGCCTGCTCAGGTGAGACCCCACCTGCAGAGCTGCCCCAGCCCTGGGGCCCAGCACAGGAGGGACCTGGAGCTGCTGGAGAGAGTCCAGAGGAGGCACCAGGATGATCAGAGAGATGGAGCAGTTCTGCTGTGAGGAAAGGCTGGGAGAGCTGGGATTGTTCAGCCTGGAGATGGGAAGGCTTTGGGGTGACCAAATTGCAACCTTCCAGTACCTGAAGGGAGTCTACAGGAAAGATGGAGAGAGACTCTTTACAAGGGCCTGGAGTGACAGGACAAGGGGGAATGGCTTCACTGACAGAGGGCAGGGTTAGATATTAGGTAAAAAATTCTTCCCTGTGAGGGGGGGGAGGCCCTGGCACAGGGTGCCCAGAGAAGCTGTGGCTGCCCCATCCCTGGAAGTGTCCAAGGCCAGGTTGGACGGGGCTTGGAGTACTCTGGGATAGTGGAAGGCATCCCTGCCCATGGCAGGGGATGGGACTGGATGGGCTTTAATGTCCCTTCCAACCCAAACCCTTCTGTAATTCTGTGATTCCATGAACCATGTTGTTCTAGGAGTAGTTGCTCCAGCGCCCTTTTTTCCCCACCTGCCTACGAAACATCTCAAGGTAAGTTAGCAGCTCCTCTCACCACGTAATGATTTTGTCCATAATAAACTAGACTTATAGTCTAGACTTTTCTCCAGCATCTCATGTTGACATGAGAGCTAATGGCTGAGGTTTTATGGCATGTGTTTTCACATTTTCTTCCTGGGACAGAAGGTCAGAGTTCAATTCTCTTTTGCTCCAGGAGTGTGATATATTTAGAAAACTCTATTCACAGGAAATAGACCTGTTACTTCAACTACTGTTGAAGTGCAGTGGTGACTGTGGCTGTGTGTGACTGACCACTGACCTGAGTCCGTTTGTGTCAGCTCTGCCAAAAATTTATGAAGATACGCGGTGACACTTTCAACTTTACAACGTAAGAAGCAAAGGAAGTAATGGCTCTGTAAGTGTGGGAACTTCACAGCTGCAAAAGCTTCAGGAGGACGTTTCCCAGTGGTGACTACAACTTGTGATGTTGATGCACTGATGCCTGAGTGCAAACTGCACGTCCTTCACCTCCAGCAGTGGGACCTGCAGCTTTGTCCTCCTGCCACCACCTCCCTGGGCACAGGCTGTCATGCCTGGGCTTCGAAGTTGTTTTTAAAACACAAAGATATGGCAAGGCTGGTTTGAATCCCAAGGGTCTTAAATTACCCTGGCACAATGGATCCCACCTGGCTGGCAGTGCCAGGTCCTTCAGGGTGGTGGAGTCTGTGCCCCACTGATCCATGTTGATCACAGAGGTCTTTTGGCTCAGCTGGAGCACAGAGGGGATTGGAAACCTAAAATACCAAATGGGACTGGATGATCCTCTGCAGCCCACCAGTGAGGCAGTTAAAGATCCACAATATTTTTCAAAGCAGAAATCATGTCTCTTGTCTGCCTGATGAGCTGGTCTCCTGGGTTGCAGTGTGTTCTATTACCATCCTCATGAGCTGTTGAAACCAGTTGGGGGAGTGTTTCCTGGCCACCTCCCTCCGAACTATCTTCTGTTAATGAGCCCATCAACACCTGGCCTCATGACTCATCATCCCATTGTGAGATGCTCCACCCAGAGGGAGGAACCAAGCATTCCATCCTGGATGTAATCCGAGATTCCAAACACCACCATTCCGGACACTTTTCCACTGGATTCCCAGAAGACAAGAGCTATGTAGCCACCACTGGACCCTCTGAGGAAGAGCAGACCCTCCTACAGGATGACTGCTTCAACAGAACTGCATCCACCACTTCAGGAGGACTGCAGCCGCCACCCTGACTATCAGGGTGTCAGATTGTATCCTGACTCTGTCAGTTTAAACCAGTGTTTTCTGCCTTTTTTTATTTTTTTCCTTAATTTCCCCGTTAAATTGTTATTCTGACTTGGTGCCTCCCACTGGTTTGTTTTCAAACTAGTGCAGCTGGGATCTGTTGGAGCTCTTTCCAGGGCTTTGTGGAGCAGCCCCATCTCCACTCCCCTCCCTCTGTGGTTGGTTGCAAGTCACAGCCCCAAGCTCAGCCTCCCTCTGTGGGACAGTGACACATGGGCTCATACCAGGCCAGGACCCTGGTGGGTGTTGAGCTCCTGAAGTTTTCCCACTCTCCTGTAATTCCTTGCTGGAAGTTTGGGGCAGAGATGCCCAGATTGGGGGTTCCTTTTAGAAGGCGACCTTTCAGACTTTAAAAGCTTTGGTGCATGTGCTGTTAGGGTTGTTAATGAGCTTTTCTCTTAGAGCAGGAGCTTGTGTTTGGTCATAAACATAATTTTAAATTAATAAACCAAATATTTGAAGCAGAAGTTTTTGAGGGATGTATTGGTTCTGCATCAGGACAGTAATTATAGATTATTTCTGACTATCTAAAAGTAAACATCCACTGTAGAGATTTTGTCTGCCCAGGAGTCAGCACAATAGAAGGAAATGGAAGTTTAAGAAGTGTGAGTTAAGTGGCTGGAGATTGAGGAGACAAAGTGAATACCCTAAACATGTATGAGAGAAATCTGAAACTCGTCTCTGCTTGGACAGCAGTGACTTCTCCCTCAGCTGTCCTGGGCACTTCATGTTGCACAATCAACTTCTTCCTTTCATTCCCCTTCTTATTTATGGGCTCAGACTCTGGGAGGCCACTGAGAGCAGATCCAGCCCTGGAACTTTCACCTCAGTTGCTCTTCCTGGAGCTCCAGCAGTGGAGGGGTCAAAGAGCCAGGCTTTTTATGGGAAATCAGCCTAATTCCCTGAAATAACAGAACCAAAGGAAGGCGTCCCTTTGAAGATTCAGGAAACTTAAAGTGCAGTTTTGGACATCTTATAGTAAAATGCCAAAAGTGTTTTCTCACTATTTTATGATGTCAACATGTTTCATTTATCTCTTCTTTTACTATTTTAACTTCAATGGCATCAACAAGCTGTGTTGATGCTGAGGTGATGTCATCTATCTATTATGTCATTCATTCCGTGGAGCGAGCTCAGGGCCAGGATGAGCCAGCCAGGAGCCCCCTGGCACCCAGCTCAGGTGAAACACAGCCCTGGGTTTCCTATTCCATTGCTAGAACCACAATCAGCTTCCTCAGCAGAGGCCAGAGCTTTCCCAGGTGAGACTGTGTGCCTGAAAACAGGCACTGAAGGTTTTGTAGTTGATGGGGTTTTTTTGGCTGCTTGATTTATTTTTTCCTCCCCCAGCCCTACAACAAAAATGGGAATCTTTCAGCAAAAGCAAACAATGATGTTTCTTTGTTGCAATGGCCAGTTTGAGCTGTTGCAGAACAGTTTTGTGGCCATCTACATTCACCTGTATCTTGCTCAAGAGCCAGGCTGGTGGCTGAGACCGAGTGCTTTTCATCCTGGGAGCTTTAATTCTTTGCAGCTGTGCTCCAGTTTGTGGTGCTCACCTCTGGACTGACTCTCAGCAGTTGTAAAGGGGTGATTTCCTGATCACCTGAGGTCAGTGCTTGGTGCCACTGTACTTTCATCCAGGTCTTCACCAGCTTGGTTACTTTTGCAAGGGGCAGTAGGTCACAGACTGGTGAGAAAAAGTGGTATTATTCCTGGGGTGGAGTAGGGGAGTATTTAGCATGCAGAAGGATGAGAATGTCTTGTTGTGAAATGATTTCCTAGATCTTTCCTTCCATGGAGCATCTGTGTAAAAGCAGAGCTTGTTTGGGTAACGTCTGCAGCAAGTCAGAGTTGTGCAAATGGAAGGGATGGTGTAAAGAAACCCTGAGGAGAACTGTGCATGGTCTGATGTAAAAACTCATGACCTTTCTGGGAATTAATCTAAAGGAAATGTGGGGTGTGAGGTCCTGATGTAGCTTCTGATTGAATGTCTCTTGCTGATGTTTTGCTGCAGTTTTGTGTTACAAGTTTCAATGACTTGGATTTGAGCCAGCTTTGTGTTGAAAAAAATGTACACTGCATGTAATTTGGATGTTTCGCAAGTGTTTTTAATTATGTGTGCATTTCTTTTTGTGTGTTTATGGATGGAAAAATACAAAAATAGTGCCTCTTGGCTAACCCCATTTTGTTCTATCCATAATCCTCTAAAAACCCAGAGCTGTTTGGATTCAGGGCCTGCTACCTCACCTGCTTCATCCATTTTCCCTCATGCTCTTCTGAGCAGAAAAAGGAACCAAGTTAAAACTCCAAGCCCAATTTACTTGTGTTTATTTCAGAGGCAAAGAACATCTTGACTTGACACTTGTGGAGGGCAAACCAGCTCTGCTGGCTTGGGCTGGATCCCAACATCCCATCTCTAAGGATGACCAGCAACCTGCAAGTAGCTGGTGTTCCCTCGGGATGCACCTGCTGAGAAGGCAGGTGCTGGAGACGCCCTGAGCAGGAGTTCACATCAGAGCCAAAGTGCTGAAGAGCTCTGGTTGCTGCACCTTCCTCCCGTGGATCTGTCTAATCCCAAATGTACTGCGAGTTCCTGGGCTGGCACCTTGTCCTGCAGCACAGGGCCCTTCTCTCGATTGTTTTAAGCATAGAGCTCAATGATGGCTTTTGTGAACCCCACTGTCTTGTCCTGCAAGGACGGGGGAGGTGACATTCCTTGTTTCTCAGGGTCATTTACATCTTCATGGCCATCTCTTGCACATCTTTTTGTCTCCTGTGCCCTTGCTTCTGCAGCCCATATTTCCCCCATTGCCCATGTTTGCATATTTTTCAGATCTAGTTTATATTATTGGAGTATGAGCTAATGGGATGTGGCTGTGCCATGGGTTTAGTTGTTCTGATCTGTGTTTCCTTCCTCATACTTCCTGTTGTTTTCTTTCACTTTGACAGGACAAGAGGAAATGGCCTCAAGCTGTACCAGGGGATGTTTAGTTTGGACATCTGGAAGAATTTCATCACTGAAAGGATTGTCAGGCTTTGGGAGGTGGTGGAGTTCCATCCCTGGAGGTGTCCACGGAATTCAGTGCTCTGGGCTGGGTGACAACGTGGGGATTGGGCACAGGTTGGAGTCGATGATCCAGGACATCTTTTCCAACTGAAATGACTCCAGGATTCCATGACAACGGCAGGTAACACTGAGCTACTTTTGGCTCGTGTACCATAATCCTGATGTCTTTGAAGAGTTGATTGTGAGTTCACTGCTGCGGGGGTCAGACACTGAGCTGATTGACCACACTTCCTCAGTTCAGTTCCCTTAAGACAAAACTCCCTTCCTTCACATTTGGATAATGAATTTACTGCCATGTTAACAAAAGGAAAAACCCCAGTAAAGAGTGCTGCATTTCTATGTCTGTTTCTAAAGGGGAATGAAAACGTGAACAGCTTCATTTGTCCCCCAGTTTAGTTTGTACGGTGCCTGCTGGATAAGCAGCCTTGGGGAATAATGAAGCTGTGAGTTGCCAGGGTTGTACTGCCTGAAGTCATGTTTCTCTCTGTAACAGATCTTTTCAGTGTTGCACAACTGACAAGGCTTCAACTGCAAAATGTTAGCAGTGATGAGGAATATCCATGGTGCATCAATCAGTGAGTATCCTGAGGGACTGGCCTGGAGCCTGCCGGCATTTGGCTGTGCCTCGTGGAAGAAAAACAGCTCTAGAGAAGACTTAAAGTCAGCATTGGAGGAAATGGTGTGAGTCCTCAGAGAGCACCAGTTACATGAAATGGAGATGGAAAAATTAATAAAACTGTGCCCTAGGCATGAGTCAGACTTTGGTATGAAAAAGAACAACTAGAATTTGTTTGGATAAATAGCTTCAAGTCATCTTTGTGTTGGGTGGGAGAGAGAAACTATGCTCAGGTAAGGAAGCCCTTGGCTGCAAACCAAAAAAACCCACTGATGTTTCAGAAATGGTGTTGCCATCTTCAAGATCCTTTTGTGCCATGAGCAGAAATTGCTCCATAGCTGGAATGGAGACCTCAACACCAGCATGGGCTGGGGGTGAGCACAGCAGAGAGGGAAACACAGAGCTGCAAAGGGAATCTCTTCTTGGTTTTGTTGCCTTGCCTCAAGTACTGGAACCAGTGAGCCTTGCTGCAGAGTGTCTGTAGGGGAACTGCACTGGACAGGACTCACAACTGCCCTGCATTGCTGGGGTGCTCCCCACCTGCTTCCCCACCTGCAACAGCCATTAAAGGGCTTGTGCTGCAGTGAGGTTAACTCCTGTCTCCTCAGTGTGCAGGAAATTTAATAAAGCCACAGGCTTGTGATAAAATATCCCTTTTGGAGAAGGAAAAAGGGTTCAAAATCTCTAGATTCCTGGTCCGATGCAATCTGTACAGTAGGGGAGCAGAAGACAGGCCCAGTGGTGTCAAGAGGTCAGATGTCCATACCATTAAACCCTATGTATATTTAACCTTTGGAACACACATGTGAAGACTGGTTCTTCCTTTCCAGGTGGAAGCAGTAATGATATAATCAAAGGCCAGTGTGAAAGTCCCTTGTATCACTGGGCTGTCACGTGAGATAGAAGATAATGATCTTAACTTCCCTGGTCTCTCGTGCCAGGGCTGACATAATTCCTCTGAGAACAATATCTGCATCACAAATCAACCTTGTTATAAATGGCCGAATTAAGAGAAGTAGAGTTACGTACAAAGCCTGAATCTTACAAGGAAGAATACTGAAGGAGGTAACTTTTCATTGTTAATAATTTCTTTTCCCTCCACACTGACCCATCTGTGTATATTCTTCTCTGTAGCATGTGAACAGTCTGTTTCAGCCTCATGAGATCTTGCAAACTTCTCTTCTGCTGTCTGTGATGCTGTGATTGCCTTCTACTGCCTGTTCCTGCTTGAAGACTCCAATTCCCACTGCCAGGTTTGCTTGGTGCTGCCGAGGCACACACTTGGCTTTTTGCTAGCCTGCAGTAGGACACCTGCAAGGGAGTAGGGGTGTAAAAACTCCTGGGTTTTGTGCTGGGAGAAATCATGTAACGATTTATTTCACAATGAGCTCCTGGGGGGTTGTAGCTTTGGCTTCTGAGCTGTTGCTGGGAGGTCTGTAGTGCTGGGACTAGGCCTGAATTATCAGGGACAACAGGATTAAAACTCTGTATGGCGTCTTGAGCCTGTTTTCCTGGCTTGCTATTTGAGCAGTGCTCCCTGCCCTCAGAGAGCAATCTGCTCCCTAGATTTTACCAGATGCATCTGGAAAAGGCGTCTCCTACCATGTTTGTTGCCTTTTGGATTTTGTTGTTCTCTGGGCAACATCTGGATTTAAATTCCTCAGAAGGCAAATGAGCTGCCCTCAGATACCAAGGAACATGTCAGGTCACTGTCTTTTGAATTTTCAGTTGTGCTCTTTGCTTTAGTGCGATAACACGACTGTTTGTGTCTGCATAAGTAGACTTGCTCTGCAATTCCTTTAGTTCAGTTTTGGGACAGGAATGCCCAAACCCATAGAAACTGCATCCTATAGATGGAGACATGAATGTGAACAAGTTTCTTGGCTTTTAGAAAGAAGGTGACTGAAGAGGCAGTGAAGTACCTGTGAGGCACACTGACCTAGGAGCAAGCTGGAGCACTTAGTAACTATCTTGGTGGCTACTTTCCCCTTGGAACCCCAAAGGTGTTTGTGCTTTAGCAGGGGGTAAACTGGAATACAGGAAGGGCAGGATGCTCCAGATCACAGGGAGTGACCACCTGGGAGCTGGGATGTGCTGTTTGGTGATCTTGGCTTTTAGGCTTGCAGGCCTCTTGCGTGTCGTAGACTCAAAACATGAACATCCCATAAGCAAATACACAAATTTTCCAGGCTGCCAACCCCTCACTGTTCAATAAATGGTTCCAAGGGAAATTGTAGCTGATTATTTCCACAGTCTGGACCAGTGGAAAGGAATAAGACTAAAATATGTGGCCTGGGCTGGCATAGCCAAGTCTGGAGTACAGCAGAGCTGTTGCTGCTGTTCCTCTTCCGAGTCATGTTCCTTGTCTGATGAAAGACAGATGGGGATTGACAGCTCAAAGCTGATTTTGCCCTTCTTGAGCATTTCCCCTTGCAAAAGAGAGCTCCCATCCTGCTGCTGCAGGCAGCACTGTGTTTGCTTGGCCTCTGGCAGGGCAGGGATGTGCAGAAAAGCAGTGATTTTTAGCTGGCAGGAAGTGAATGAATCCCCTTGTGCTGGGGTTGAAAGGATTGCACCACTGTTTTCTCAGATCTGTGAATCTTTTGGTGAGATCCAGTCTCCTACAGAAACCAGGCAATGGGGTTCTAAAAACAAATAAATCTGAAGTTGGGGTATCAGTCATTTGGAGCTGCCTCCTCCCATGCCCCATCCTGCCTCACATTGTAGAGGCCTCTGCTTTGGAGAACTGAAATAATTTGCTCACTGCTCTTTTCCCCACAGACAGCTTCTTGTGACTCATTTCAGGCTGGAAGTGCTTGCAATTATGGTCCCAAATGTGCAAGCCCAACTCGCCCAGAGATTGAAAAATTACCTCTAGGCCAGTTTAGTGTAAGGCATCACTTTTATGAGCTGGGACAGCTTGTGGCAGCAATACTCTTGTATTTGGATCATTCCTGTGGTAGTTAGCTGGGGTTCAGCTTTGTTGTGGCTGCATGCACCACATCCAGTCAGGGGCCAGTGGTAAAGCAAAGAGAACAACACATGCTCTTAACTAAACCTTGCCTATGCAGTTCAGAATAAATAGATGAAGGAGGATTAGGCTGCTTGCAAATATTCCTCAGTAGTGACTTTTCCAAGGAGTGCTCAGATTAAGCTATTGACCGTTGCAGGCTCTAAGTAAAAACAGAGAGATTAAATTTTCCTCTCGTCAGAGCAAGCAGGCTCGTGGAAGTAGGAACAGGTCTGGGCTTGGAAATAAAATCACAGAATTTAGTAGGCAAGGTGTACTGGAAGGGGGTGAGTTGGGATGGCCAAGACACAGCTCCTGGTGCTGGACATGAGGAGAGAGCTTGTGTCCTCACAATCAGATGATGTGGCAATGACCCAGCCTGTAAATCTCCCTCGCAGCCATAAAATAAGAGATAAACCTGTGCTTATGTTGCAACAGAAAGCAAACACTGAGAAGAAAAACAACTGGAGTGATTGAAGAGGAAGAGAAAATTCACTGTTTTTTCTGGAGCTTCTTGTCCCCCCAGGGAGTCAGAGGTGCTGTGGGTTGTGCTGGGACCCCCCAGCAGTGCCCTAGTACCTGTTATCAGCAGCTCAGTGCCACCTCTGCCTGGCATGGTGTCAGCTTTCACCCTGGCCTTGGTCTGTGAGTTGTGATTTCCATCTCTAGGGCAAGGTGCCAGGGCTGAGGTGTGTGAGCTTGGCCGATGAGCCTGTGGGTGCTGGTGAGGTGGGCAGGCTGCTTCTCTGTCTGTGTGTCCATCCGTGAGTCCGTCTGACTGCACTGCAGGATGGCTACTTTGGGCTCCAGTGCGTAAACCCTTGTGGACTTGCTGGCTGTAGGGCAAATCTGCAAGCAGCTGTAGCTTATCCCAAAGGGCATTAGGCCCCCTCTGCACATACCTGTGTCTTAGGACAAGATGGCCAGGGAAATAGCAAATTTCTTTAAGAGAATTTTGAAAGAAGCTGCGTGTCTCCTATCACAGGCTGCTCAGAGGACCCACTTTTAAAAGTCTTAAGACGATTAGTGAATGCAAGACAACGTGTGTCATTGCGTTGTCTGAGTGTCTGAGCCAGAGTGCTGGCTGTCGAAGAATTTAATAGAACATCAGTTTTTCAGCTGAGGAGGTGTTTTACAGCCCACTGTATATCTCAATATGCCACTGGGGTTTATAAGTTGTTAAACCATGGCTTTTTTAGGGCTGAGGGGAAAGGGAAGGGAAATGATCCATTTAAACTTATAAATTTAGGTCACCACTGAAGAATTTATATAGGATCACCTACCAAGCTGTTACCTTAAAGGAAACTTAGATGAGGGTTAGACATTTGTCTGTCAGTCAGAAACCCTGGGTACCACATCTGCCACACAGTGGGGACCCCTGCCTGGAGGAGGCTGGGGAAGGATGCAGTGTGCTCTGCCTATCCATGGGATGCTGCTGGCTGCCCTGAAATGTTTATAATTTTCTAGCATCCACTTGCAGAAGGCAGTTTCCTCCACCCACCTTTGGGTCATGCTCGGCTGATTTTTGATCTGAAGGGAGAGGGGATGGGGTAGAAAGCAGAAAAGCCAGAGCCAAAACCTCTAGGAATGTTGGAAAGAAGGCAGCACCTGGACTAAAGCTCAGGATAGGTGCGGGGAAGTAGATGTGCGAATGTACAGGGGAGTGATGCTAATTCAACTCTGTGTGATGATTACCTGGGGTCTCAACCATCAATCCTGTCTTTGATGCCCTGAGCCTGGCACATGAGTGTAATGGCAACCAAATGTGCTGGTGTTGGCTGGAGCATCTCTCTAAGAGAGAAGCTGCAGCCCTGAGCTCTGCAGCCAAATTGCTGATATGGTGATACGGAAACCTCAGGGAACTGCATCTGGTGAATCTGGGAAAACCATGCCTGAGAACAGCTTCCTTGTGTGAGCAGCTCTCTGGTGTTACACGGGTATTTGACTGGTGAATTATTTGATCACATGAATTACACAGATCACTTTTGTGATACTGCCTTTATCTCCATAAATGTTTATGGCTTTCATTATATTTCAGCCATAAATTACTCCACACGCAATTCGAATGACATACCAGATTAGCAAGGGAGTCCCTTGCAAACATGAAAGTGGAGGTTCTGCAGTTAAGTGAGGGTTGGAAACCAAACCCAACGTAACTTCTGTGCTTTGTCTCACGGTCTCAGACACCTGGCATTTCAGGAAAAATGAAATTTCCTTATGTCCTCTTTAGCAGTGGAGAAACAAAGATTTGTTAAGGTCACCATGGTGTTTTTTTCGGGAAGTAATCAAAGAAAATGTGGGTCCTATCCTGGATTTAATTTGCAGTTTTCTCTTTTATGATCCTTCCTTTCTTTTATTGAAGCAACAGTTGTAACGGCTAGTTTTGGTATTATGCAGTAAGCAAACAACTTGTTCTGATAAGTCGCTTGAGTTTCCTTTTACAAAAGCCTTTGGATCCTGTTTTAGACTATGGTGGAACTGCATTGCCCAAAATGTTGTTAGTTCACAGAATCACAAAATATTCTGAGTAGGAAGGGACCCAGAAGGATCATCAAGTCCAACTCTTAAGCGAATGGCCTGTATGGGATCAACCCCAAAACCTTGGCATTATTAGCACCTGCTCTGACCAACTCAGCTAATATCAGGTTGTGTCTCTGCAAAACCAGAGAGGTTTTGGATCTCTGCTCCTGTGCATTCTGATCTCTGGGATGCTGTTGGGTACTAACAGTGCTATAGCATTCAAAACCAGCTCCCTTGGACATGCACAGTGGGTGCACAAATGCTTGGAAACGGGTGCTGTTTCTCCTGAAAAGACATCAAAGCATTTCAAGGTCAAAGGGTCACAGCAGCAGACACAGTTCTGGTTTGTCCCTCTTGGAAGAGGGTGTTCTAGGAAATGGTCTGCCTTTTAGAGGAAGCTCATTTCCGGCTTTTGCGGAGGCTTTGGAGCATTGCCACAGACACTGGAGCTGCCAATGTGTATTTCTTGCAAGAGAATGGTTGGTTGCATTCCATACAATAATTTTCCAAACTCTGGTATTGGGAGGGAGGAATTCTGGCCTTTTAATAAAGCCTTTCTGGATTCAGTATATTAACTAAAATCCACAGCTGTCTGATGTTCACAACGTGGTTTTAGACTACCTTACAAAAGCTTTTTTCTGCCTGCAAGATCTGACGTAGCTGTTGATTCCTTTTGCAGTAATTCACCAGTGCCAGAATATAATTGGTTTTTCACCGTAGCCTCTCTTCTCACTCTTCTGAGCAAAGCTGAATGTGTGTGCTCAGATTTTTAGGGTAACTTTGCCAGAAAACAGCTTTGCTTTTTCTTGTGGTGCCTGACCGGTGGATTGTGACCAATAGGTAAAGCTTTGTAAAGGGAAGGCCTGGTAAAATCATGGCTCTGGCCTGTTACTGAGCCTAAGTAGAAATGGACTGTGGGAGAGTGACTCAGCTAGAATAGAGAAGTGAGGCTTGCTGCGTGAATGCCTCGTGCCCGCACTGTGGTGTTTGGTGGTTGGTTAAATTGGGCTTGTTGTGCCTTAAAATTGTGTAAACTAACAGCAGACTAACGGCATAAAACAGCCGGGTTTTTTGTAAATAAAGTTCCTCCTTTGCACCTGCCTGGGACCTCCTCGCTGCTCTGTATCGCTACATCGGATGACTTGGCATTAAAGAGCATTTTATGACCCTACAACGGTTGTCATAAACCGTTGGGGTTAACCTTTTTATGTTCCAGCCATAAATTATCTCATGCTCTATTTTCTTAACGTACCAGATTAGCATGGGAATTCCTCACAAATATGAAAGTGGAGGTTCTGTAGATAAGTGAGATTTGGAAGCCAAAACCAGTGATGAAACACACTGAGACCAACAGTGTAATGGGACAAAGACTGTTAATGCTGAGACTTGGAACAGATATCTGTGCTGCCTTATTACTTTCAATTTCCCAGAACATGAAATTAGTTATGTAAGATATTACAGTTGCTTGAAGCACAAGGGAATAGAAGCCCAAAACACTTCTTGTAATCATGCATATAGCTAAGAAAAACAGAGTTTCTTCTATGTTCATAGTATTTGACTTTCATCTCATACCTTCTGGTTCATTTATCATGCTGAGTTTCTGGGTAAAATTCTGGTTTAAGTTACCCTGGATATCCTGGGCTGACAATTCTGGATTCAACTAGAAGGGATTTTGTGCTGTCAGGGTGGATTGAAGTATAAGATTCCTTGGCCATGGGAGAGAGTTGATGTTGGAGGTTCTCCCTCTTGGAAGTTGAAGTGAAGCCTCGTTCAGGAGTAGAGTTTCTGGGATTATTGCAATATAAATACAATTTAATTAAGGAGAAGGAGAAACTCCTTATTGAAGACATAAATTACTGATAATTTTTTCTATTTATCACATAGATAGTCAAATGAGGCAGTGCAAACTCTGTACAAACTAAAACTTCTCCAAGCAGGTTTTGGGTACTGAAGTTCTTTGCCTGTTCCTGGTAATTCTAAGTTAGGCGGAACCCTGAACTTCTGCTCTATGCTTGCAGAAAGCAGGCGTTTGAGGAATTTGGCATCACTCAGTGGGAACACTGAAAATGGAAAAATCACATTAAGACAGGGCCAGAGGAGCTCAGTGCTCTGAGTGTCTCTGAGGAAGTGGACCTGAAACAACTCTTGTGTGGTTTGGTATCCTGTTCTTGGAGACTAACCCCTCCTGTGAAAAACAAACCAAGACAAAAGAGAAATTAAAATTGTGAGTCATATTTCCAGAATATTGATATCTTTAGTATTGCCAGCTTGCACTAGAACAGCTGCTATTTAGGTTGGCTGGGTTTGACTGAAGGGTTCAGTCCTGTTAGCAATTCCTCAAACCAAGCCATCTTCCGGGAACCCCCATAAACCCCCCAATGTGTGTTTTTACTGCTACATCCCATAGCTTTAGCTTCTTTCCTTGTCCTAATCCACATCATGTGTTACAGATTAAGCCAGTCCTGGTTGAGCAGCTCAGCCCAGACCATGGTAGGCAATGAGACTCTGCTGCCAGGGGTTGTTTTAGGGTGTGGATTTGGTGTGAGGTGGCATTCAGGACTGATTGGGACTGGCACATGTGGTTTTTTTGGAGCATAACCCTGCTGTGAAGTCACTGCCAGACAGACTGTGCTGAGAGCCAGGGTGGGTGGCTGTAGGGAAAAAAGTTGCAAACCTGGGGCCCACTGCAAGAGTGGCTACGTCAACATGTGCTTCATCCCTGGACATGATTACCCACCTCATGTCTTATTGTTGTCAATATTCAACTTCTCTAGAGATGCAGAAACCTTATTTACATTCTGGAGGTGATCCTTCCAGGCCAGGGCAGACCCAGCCTGCAGGAAAGGCACAAGGTAAGGGGAAGTAAGGGGTTTTGTTGTTGGCTTATTTGGTTTTGGCTGTGTTTGTTGTGGTGGTGGTTTGGGTTTCTTTTTGAGGAAATGTCTCCAATTTAGTGTCCTGAGCCTGAAACATGAGAGTGTAATGGTAGACAAATGTCCCAGTTTTGGAGCATTTTTCTAACACAGAAGCTGCTGCCCTGAGCTGGGATTGTGAGAGCAAAGCAAGCCACCCATTCACTGGAGGGGCAGTGTGGGTGTGTAGCAGTGATTAAACTGAAGGCTGATCAGTGCTGTGTGATATCTGCTAAATAAACCCCTGAAACTGCGTTTCCCTAAGGCTCAGCCTCCACGTGTTTCACTACAAGGGCACAGGTGCTGCAGTGCTCAGCATAAAGCAAGCATGTTAATCCTTCCAGGATCACTCATGTTCTCCTGGAGCAAAATTTGCAAGCAGGAACTCCTTGTTTGGACTTTCTGGACTGTGGATCATGTGATAAAAAATGGGGTCAAATGCAATAAAACAGCAGCTTGGTGAAAGGGTGAACTGTGGGCTGGGAGAAAGTATCGCTATTTGGAGATCCGGCTACAGTTTATGGCAGCCCAGGGCTGGGACTGCTGCTTGTAGCTGGCTGGGGGACAGCTTGCACAGGGTAGTAAAGGAAAAAAACGTTGTTCTGCGTGTCAAAGGCAGTGGCCAAGTCAAGGCAAAGATCTGATGGCTCTGTGGAGAGATCTGGGATTGTAGGGACGAGGGGAAAGGAGAGGGTCAGGCACTCTCCAGGGCACCTTCCTGTTGTACCTTTGTGCTGCATTTGCTGAGAGTTACAATCTACTTTGACAATTTGATCTACCTCCTTGCCACCCCAAAAACCCCACCCAAAACAGGGGGAAGAAAGCAGCAGATCTTACCTGTACCCTGTGCTTGCAGGGCCTGAACTTACAGACCCTGGGAGCCCCTGCATGGCCAGGTAGTGCCAGACTGGGGGGCAGATCTCAAATCCTGTCGGTTCAGATGGCTGTTGCAGTACCTAGAGGGACAGGGTGATTGCCAGGTACTTCTAAGCAGGTTGCTGGGAAGTTTTTGGGAGTGTGATTGGTTTTTTCCATGTTTTCCAACTGCAGATCCTGCTGTGTACCACACAGCAGCAGGGACTTGCCTTGGTTGTATTGTTCTGTGACACTGCTGACTTGCAGAACCGAAAGTGAAAATCTAGTTGCTTGTGATATCTGGGAGCTTTAAAGATGGGAGGAGCCAAGTAAATTGCCTTTTCCTCTGAGATCCCAGTGGCTTCTGCATTTCCATCTGGAAACGGAGCTGAATGAATTGGAATTTGGAAAGGCTGCGCAGGCACCTGGAAAAGGGAAGGGAAGAGGCATGAAGGCTTCCTTGGACACAAACGGCTTTTGAGGTACTCACACTGCCTTCTTATTTAGAGGGTCCTGTCTTCCAGCCAGTCTGTTCTCTTATAAATTCTTGCTTTCTACTTTTTAAGTAGGCTTTCAGAAACAGGCACTGAAATGTCTATGGTGGGGGGAAATCATCAGTGTGCTGCACGCGTTCTCCGTAAGGAAGAATGTGTATTACTGTTGCTGGTGTCCTTTGTAGCTAAGTAACACCACATCTGTAGCCCCGACTTCCAGAGAGCTCTGTGTGAACTCACACTGGGTGAATGCAGAAACACAACAGCTTCCTCTAGTGTGAGTGACCACAGCATTAACAGCATTTTCCTGTTCATGTGATTCCTGACTAATTTTTCCCATATCCATTAACCTTCTTTTTTTTCCCCTCATAGCTCCTTAGCATGTCTTGCTAATATATTCTTTTCTGAATGTGCCATCCTGTCATGTTTGCAAACAAGGGAGAATTTGTCAGAAGGGTTGCAGGAGAAGTCCTTGCAGCTCTCCTCCTTTCCAAGGAGAAGCTGCCACCCAAGCTGGAGCTGATTGTGCATTTCCCCAGGTCCAGCCTGACTCATGAGCAATCCAACCTGGCAGAACCTTGGGTTCAGAACGAAACAAAACAGAACCCAAACACAAAGCATTAGTAACTAAGGACAGTGGCTTTAAAATAGAAGTTAACCAGTGAAACACTTCATTCTACTTAATGTACTGCAGGCAGAAAGGAAAATGTTAGCAATGTTTTCTAATGGTTGCTGTGGAAAATTTTTTTTCAGAGCAGGTGGTGGGAAGCCAAAGTGTGCTTTACACTTAGGACTTGTTGCAGAGTTTTCTCAGCTCAGCCACAATGTCCTGCTGGTTGCTCTGTCTGCAGTGGCTCGTTGGAGCTGTGGATGCAAACTGCACTCATATGCTCACTTAGGAAAGAGCTGCTTTATCCCTTCACGTGGTTCTGTTCTGTTTTGTTTATTTGCTTTTATTGCAAAGGCTTGCTGAGAGTGGCATACAGCAGACCAGCGAGGGCAAAGTGATAAAGAAAGTGATACCAAAATGATCTCTTATGTAAATACTTCTCCTTTTCTGGGAAAGAACTTAGAGCAGAAAAAAGTCTGTAGGATCTTCTGAAGTTCCTTGGGTTTTATTCTGTTGCTGCTGTACTTCCTTCAGTGGTTTTATTTTCCCCAAACTGACTGCAACTTACTTCTTCTCCATGGGACCCTCAGGGTACCAGGTAAATATTTTAGAGATTGTGGTGTCTTGTTCTGCCAAGCTGGTTCTGACCATAAAACCCACAGATTAAAATGCTCCTAAAGCTATAGAGCCCAGGGTGTGTGGCTGGAAGAGGGAAAAGGGGTGGGGAAATTCAGTGTTTACAGCTGGAGAACAGCGCTGGATTTTGTGTGTCCATGTCTGTGCTTAATGGTTGGTTGGAGAAAGAAGGACATCTAAATCCTGGGGCAGCAGCTCTGCTCTGCTGGCTCCTGTGGGGGTGTTGGAGGGACTTTGCTGTGGTCACTTTCAGAGTCCTCACTGAATCTGTGCTAGAGGCAGGAAGCCTAAGGTCACACACTGGAAAGGCAGTGAGCTGGTTCAGCTTGTGCTGGAGTAGGACAAAACATGTATGAGAGTATTCCAGGTCATTAGCTTTTCACTTTGAACTGCTGGAAGGATGCCATTGCATTGGAGACTGAACTTCCTTTCTTGTCTTGGCAAACACTGGAGTTATCTATTGTCTTGTGCTTGTTACGATGCCATGGGAGAAGGAAAAGCCTGAGAGTTTCAGGTAGTGATGGTTCCTCAAACAGATCCTTTTGAAAACAAAACCAAAGGACCTTGTTAGGGCTCTACAGATTTCCTGTCCAATCCTCTTTCTCCTGCAGGTGATGTCAGGTGGGCTGATTTGTGGGTCAGGTCTGCCCTGGGGGGAAGCTGGGTGTGAGTGGCTGGTGTTTGCTGAAGGAACTCCAGCTCCTTCTGTTCATTACTTTATTCATGTACTGCTTGTTCTGCTTTTAGGGTCTGGCTTTGCTCTGTTACAGCTCTGCAGACAACTCCAGTAGCTCTGAAAAGTGAAAGTTTGTATTACTTTGAAAAGAAAGGGAAACAGGCGAAAAAACTGGATGAAAAATATTTTCTGTCCAAAGAATGTGTTTCAATTTAGATCTGAGTGTTTTATTGGAGTAAGTTTAAAACCGATGGCCGGAGGTGGCCAAGACAGCTGGAGAGTCTCCAGATTTTAAGACAAATCAGTGGGAGAGAACAGAGATTTGGGTGGATGGTGTTCTGGTTTTTGAAACTGAAGAGGGGGAGAAGGAGGGAATGTCACCAGCAAGAAGAGGAAGGGAGATGTCCTTTGTGCAGAATGAGGAGAGGGGCAGGAATACCACACGAGGGAGGACTAAATGAATGAGGATAGAAGATACAGACCTCAGGCTAAAAACTAGTAGGGAAAACCTAAATCTTAACCTCTGGTTAAATAACCCTGCCAGATGTGCTGCAGCTGTTCTGTGCAGCAAACATGCTCTGGGGTAGAAATCCTCTGGAGGGATTTAGAAGACAAGAGGAGGTGGCACTTAGGGACATGACCTAGTGGTGGGTTTGGCAGTGCTGTGTTAACAGCTGGACTCAATGGTCTTGAGGGTCTTTTCCCAAGTTATGGTTCTGTGATTCCAAAACTGATGTCAATCCCTTGGAACTCTGCTCATCTGCAGGGTGGGAGGGATAGGAATTGTTAACTGTGCTTTGCAAATCAGGAAATGGGATAAAGTAATGTGTGAAATATGAATGATCAGAAAAAAAAAATTAGATGGATCAATTTTTCAATGTACAGAAAGAGGATGAGAAGAGATTGTTGTTGAAACTTGGTGGGGCCAGAGGAAATCCTTGCAGGACTGTCCTGGTGAGCAGGAGCTCTGTGCACAAAGGGCAAACAGTTCCCTCATGTGGTAGTGGAAGAGGATGGATCACTCCTTGGAGGGTGCGTGTGGAGCAGTGCCAGGAGCCTGGCTCTGTCCAGCATTCCCTGGATTTGCATCCTGCATAGGGGTGTCGAGAGCTTGAGGTGTCCCAGGTTTTATTCCATAGGAAATTTTGCAGCTAGTCTCAAGAACTGGCTCTGCACTTCCCAGCAGCCAGAGTGGGCATGTCCTGCAGACAGTGTTTCTCCTAGATGACCAGTTTCTGGTAAATGGGGTGGAACGCTCAGCAGCTCTAGAGCAGCATAGACTGTGACATATAAGCATTTATTAACTTCTGCTGAATGTATAATTAGGAATTAGTGAATAATTAATTTGGAAATTTTCTCAAGGTACTTCTCAGGTAGTGACAGCAAAAAAAGTTGTTTTAATGAAAGCTTTTGATGAAAAGCTCCCAGGAACAAGGCAGTTTGTGTTTTCCAGAGCTAGTCTGGTGAGGGAAGTTAGGCGAATTTTCTATAGTTTTTTTCTTATTTGGCAAGTATTTTACTAAAGCATACATCACAAAGTCGTGACAGTTTTATTTAAATGTTGACAATGACTTCTGACTAAATCCAAGGATGTTTTGAAAAGAAATACCAAGTTATTTTTTGTTTGTTCATTTGACTTGAACAGCTATTTCCCATTGGATCTCCTAAATTAAAAATAGAATTCTATTTGACAATAAATATTTCGTCTTAGGCCAAGTGAAACATTCATTCAGCGTAATGCATCTTCCTTAGTTAATTTTTTGGTGTGTTTTGGAAGTGACAGCAATTCAGGCTGTTATTTGCTGCTCCTACTGAGGAGGGTGTGCAGGGCCACTGCCTTGAGGAGCCCAGAGGATCTGGGCACCTGCCCAACGGGCTCAGGAGGGATTTCCCTCTCCCTGAAGAAGGACCTCGTGTCTCCTACTGCTGTGGTTGAGCCAGAGGTGGAAAGGGGTTTGAGCTTGGCCCTCGCAGAGTGCAGTAGCAGCTGAGCAGTGTGAGGGTTCCTCTGCCTTGCTCCCATCGCAGTGACCTGGGCTGGAAGCAGCTGTCCGGCACTTGGCCTGGGAGCTGTTTTCTTTCTGTCTGGACAAAGAGAACAGAGATGGGGGTGCTAAGCAGTGCCTTTAATGTCCCAACAGGGAGAAGACTGAGGGAGGAGCCTGCTGAGCCTGCCCTGGCACTGTGGAGGATCTGGGAGGAGCTGAGCCCCCCCTGGCAGCCCCATGGACTCTCCCCACCCTCTGCTCTTGGGTTTCCTGCTCCTGGCTCTTGCTGCTCCCCGTCCAAGTGAGTCTCCGTGTTTGACCTCGGTGCTTTTCCCTGCACAGCAGTAGCTCAAAACCGCTGAACTATTAGGAGAAAGCTCAGCTGTGCCCAGTTAAAACCAAGACCACAAAATCTCTGAGGTGAGAAGAGACATTAAGGAGCTGAAGGCTGATATGTTTGACCTGTCACAGTCACCTCTTTTGGGTGGGGTGACTGTTTGGGTCTGTCTGATGTCAGATGAGACAAGTCCTCTCCCAAGGGACTGTCCCTTTCCCAGGAGAGTCTGAATGAGGAAACCTGGGACACTGCACCCAGAGCGGGCAGTCTGGCAGCTCAGCTCTGAACTTCAGTGGTCTTGGGATCTGGCAGTGTACTGGGGGGACATCTGGTGGGATTGTGCCAAGGAGCTTGGGAAGGAAAGAGAACAAGAACTGATGAGCTCAGCAAGAAGAATGTCTTTCAACTCACTTCCCAAGCTGCCAGCTTCCCAGTTCAAAAACCAGTGGAAGCTGTGGGGGAATTCTATCATATTGCTCCCCCAGAAATTATCTGGCCACTGGCCCCAATACCGTATAAAATTTATCCATTGGCAGACAATGTCTCCTAAGCCATGACTGGGCTTTCTACCAAACCTCATCCTGTTCTCTAACATTAAACCTCTGGTTATAAAATTGGTAGAAAATGTTTTTTTCTCTGTTTTCTGATTTAGATATTGCCATGTCCACTGTTGGCCCTGCTGAAGGGACACAAGACTCTTCCTCTGGCAGCACTACTGTGACAGTCTACCACTGCAAGGACTGTGAGAGCAGCACATGCCAAGCTAGGCCAATCAGTTTTGAAAACTTTGAAAAAATCACTGAAACACAAGACAGGTTCTTTTCAAATGGAATCATTGAGCTGGTGACCAGAGAAGAACACATACTTGTGTGCTTTAAGCAAGCAAATCCTTTTCTTGAAGGAATTTTTGGCATCGTCTGGGAGAAAACTGGGGGAGCAGGAGCCTCGTGTGGCATCCTGAATTCTGAAGGTATGCTGTGCTGCGAGCCTGGTTATTAACAGATGGAAAACATCTTTCTGGGTAGGAAACTGAACTCTGCTGTATTTGAGCTGACAGTGAGTTTTATGAGTGAACTAAGTTCTGTGAAAAAAAGTCGTAAAGTAATTCACAGAAGTCAATTCAGTTCTCTCAGGTCAAACACTGCTTAAAACTACACTGGAGATAGTCAGATAAGCACATGTTACTCTGATTTATAAAGGTACTTTTTTTTTTACTTTTTTTTTGGCAACAGCAATTCCCAAGGTGAAATTCTGTGCCAGTTTGCAGTGTGTGAATCCCACCTGCTTCTGCCAGAACACACCCAGACCCAGGTCCAGCCTCAAGAGTTGCTCTGTGCTGCTCTTCTGTCCAATTCAATAAACACCCAGGAACATCTTTCCAGCTTCCTTACAAAACTGCCAAAATCAGAGGTTCAAACACCTGTCAGTGCATGGAGCAAGTGGCTCCAGGAGGCAAAACTTGCAGAGGTGTAACTTAGTTGAGCTCCATCCAAGTCAGTGATATTTCTGTCTGTAGTTGGTTCTCTGAGAGCAGCTTTTATCACCTCTGCTGTTGGACTTAGAGCATCCTTTCTAATTTTAATTCTCAACCTTTGTATGCCTTTGTTCAGCCTAAGAATTCCTTGTGTATTTAATTTCTGGCCACCAGAATTGATTCCTCTCCTGTATTTATGCTCACCACTGTAAAATATCTACATGCTGTCACTACGGTGTAAAACTTGGGTGACACTAAAACATCCACAGTGAAATCTGGAAATTGCTGCAGACAGGGATGCTGTATCCCTTGAGAGGGAAGAGATGGATGTGTAGGTGAAGATAGGAAGGGGTTTTCCAGATTCTCTTATAAGAAGAATAAGTTGTATATTGGCACAGCGGGATGCAGGGTTGGTAGGAGATGCACTCCAGGGTCTTAGAGATTTACTCAGCTACTGGACTTGCTTGTTCCACTTCTTTGGTTCCTGTGGATAAAAGGAAGCTGCAAAATTTTGTAATACTTATGACTTGAATAGATTTTTATTGCATAAAGGTAATGATAAGATTTTTACAGATTTTTTTTTCATTCTTAATTAAATGTGAAAACTTTCTTACCATCTTCAAATGTTTCCATTCTTGATTCCCAGAACAATTCATCAGCTTTAGTGAGAAGGAAATCTAATGACAATGGCTGATGTGAACTGTTGGGGAGTGAAACATCTCCAACTTGTAGCAATCCTAGCAATCTTCAACTTTTGTGCTACATGATTCACTTTTAAAAACTATTGAATTCTTCAACATTTTAAACCTTTCATTGAGGATCTTCTACATGATCCCCATTTATAATCAAAACTTCTTTCACCTTTCATCTTTCTCAGAAAATGGAAGAGGTAACATCAGTACTGCGGAGAATAAAATTTGCTGTGAAGCAGAGACAAAACTCTGGGAGCCCAACCCTATCCTGAAGTGCTACCCTGAAACGAAACCTGCAGAAACCAGAAAACCAGCAGCTGACATCCCTGGTGAGGGAATTCTAGATTAATCTCTTCACGTGTTGGTTTGCCTTTTGCTTTGAGAGGGGTTTGTCCAGAGAGCTGGATGTGAACAGAGATTTACATGGTCAGGAATATGTTCAGAACACAGGGATGCTGAGGGAAGGGGGTACATGATGGGTGTGCAACAAATTCCCAAGAATTTCCCTTACCAGTAAGTGACAAATGAGACTTTGCCTTCAAACTAAGAGGACATTTGTCACATAAAGGCATTTTTATATTCAAATTTCTTTCATGGTAGAAATCTCTGTTGTCTTCCCCAGGTCATGGACAAACAGGTCTTTAAAAACCAGTGAAAGCAGATTTCCTCACTGGCCTTTGAACCCTTCATCAAGGATGGGTCTCACACCTCTTGTTGGTTATTTGAGATGAGATTGATGTTCAAAGCTATCTGTTGTTGTGGAGTATCAAGAATTGGCTTTGAATGTTGATAAAGTCAGTGTTGTGACAGGTACCTTCCTTAAAATATCCTGAACCAGGGGCTCACTGTTCTCTCATTCACCAGTTCCTTCTCTCTGTATCAGCTGTTGTCGGGTGCATTGCACAAGCACCAGGCCCAGTTCCTTTGTGTGGTGCTTATGAGGCAGCTCATGCCTTGGCATTCCTGCTTGCTTCACTTGGACTCTTTCTTTTCTTCTCTCCAGGTAATCCTGAATGTCCCACCAGCCAAATGAACAGCTTTGGCATCTTGTTCACAGTCGCCTTCCTTGGGGTTCTCACAGGAATGGCCATCATGTATTGCTACTTTTGGCACCGGCATGGCCAAGGTACAGTTTGACAAATTGTGTGTTCCCTGTGGGTGCCACACCTGGCAGTGGAACAAGCATAAAGGGTTTTCTTCCTGGATCTCATCCCCAGTGTGTTGTTTATGAAGTTCCTAATGATCTTCACTGGGCCAGCAGCTGGAATGAACTCCCCTCCCATGGCTGCTGTGAAGGAATTTCCTCACTGCTCCCTCCTGAAATGAGGGGGAAGCGCTGGCAGGGCCAAGTGACTGCAGGGCTCAGCCTTCCCTCCAGGGGATCCTGTTCCTTGGAGCAGTCCCAGACTGCAGCATTGCTGTGCAGCTTCCCTGGCAGAGACGTGTCCCAGCCAGGAGACTGATGGACATCCAGGGATGGCAGGGCCTTCAGGAGAGTGGTTCCCTCTCTCAGCCCTGCCCACTGGAGAGCCAGCTTTAATTTAAGGAAGAGTATTTCTTTAAATACATCGAAGAGGAAAGTTTGTTTTGAAAACGAATATGCATGGAGGGAGGTGGGATGGGCTCTGTGGAGACTCCTACAGACACCCCGAGACTCTGCCATACATCTTTCCCCCTCGATCCTGTGCCCACTTGGCTCCAGTGTTTTTGGCACCTTGTGTATGCCTGAGGCTGAGACTCCTCTCAGTTACTGACCTAGTCCATCCCCTAGGAAGTGATGTTGGTTGTTTCTTTCTGAGAGTCAAAGGATTAAATTTCCAAGTCTGAATTTGTTTCAGGAGGAGTTGCACAAGCGCTCGCAAAGCCCAGCAAAGACAACACGCGACCAGTCTCACTGTTGTTGTTACATCAAAAGATTAATGGATATTTGGGTGTGAGGGGTAAAAATTTACCACTGGTGACTGCCCTGAGGCCCTGCCCTGGGGTGCAACATCCAGTGATGTCTCAGGTCTGTCCTAGAGCCCCTCTAAGGCAGAGGCTGATGGGTCACAGCACCAGGGCAGGGTCTCAGCAGAGCCTTGAACCCACGTTCATGGCCATGAAGCTGCCCCCCTTTGCAGAGCAAGAGGTGTCCCAGTAGCAGATGGGTGAGGGGAGGTGCCTGGAGGACTTCACACTCCAGGTTTCCAAGTCTAAATGCAGGCATTTGGATTATAATTCTCACTGGAATCTACAGTTTCTTTGGTGGCCTCACAGGTATTTTTTCTTCAATTCTGCAGCTTTTAGGCAAGACAGATGGGCTCCTGACAAAGTAAACCTCACCTGTGTTTGAAAACAAACTACAAAGGAAAAAACCTCTGTGCCAGCAGCATCCTCCTCCTCCTCTCTCATGATGTACAGCAACTAGCTGAACACAGACGGATTTTCCAAGAGAACTCCTGCTCTTGTATTCACAAATAGTCCTGTTTTCACAAATGTACCTTCACCACATCCACGCCTTCCCTGAGCACTGCAACTCTTCTCCAGCTCCAGGCCTCTGCGAGCAGCACAAGCAGCACCAGGAGCCCACATCTCCTCCCGGTGCTTGGCTGCAGACAGCAGCCACCCCAGGGTGTGTGGCTGACTCAGCAGCACAGGCTGAAACCAGCTGAATGATCTGTGTGACTGAAAGTGTGAACTGCTCTGAAATGCACCCAGGTGTGTGTATTTTTTAATTCTCGGGTCATCTCTGGATTCACAAAAGCCTTTTGCACAGGTGGCTGGTTCGTTGAACTGGAGGGGTTTGGTCTTTTCAACAAAGATTTGATTTTGCCCCCACCTGCAGGCTGAGGACGTCTCTGTGTGTTTATTGCTGTGCAGGTGTGGGGGGGAGGCTGTGTCCAGCTCCCTCAGGAATGGCATTGGATCACAGAGGCCTTGGCCTCCCCCAGGCTGAACAGAACTCTGGTATCAATCTTCCTGACAAATTAGGCAAGTTTAGACAGTGTGTGATGAATACAGCCCCACAGGAATCTCCACTGGGTACTTGGTATCGTTAAATGATTCCCCATTCCTACTTGACTGGAATAAATCCTCAGCTTTCGCGTGGGATCTAATTTAGAATCAGGGCTGTTGAGCGAAAATCAGTGGCAGCACAAGTGGAAAAGCAAATCCCTGAAGCAATGTGAATGTTTGCTGAATCATTTTTCCATGGGTTAGTTCCCCATAGACCTGTAGCTGAAACTTCCAGCAGGAAATCCCGGAGGATGTAGGACATTGTTTCACTCTTGAACTTTGCTACAGTCAAATCTAAAAGGAAAAGTTCTTAGTGCAAAAGATCAAAATAATTTTAATAATTAATTTTGAAAAGATAGAAGGACCTCTGTGCTTAAATTTACCTTTTGTTTGGCAAAGGAGACCAATGCTCTTATGGGTTGGTGGGATTTTTTCCCCCTCAGGGCTTTACACTCACACTTTCAACTCTCACTTTTAACTGGGCTCTCAGCTGATTTGATGCAAATTTTCCATTTTAATGTGGTGGAATGCAGTCAAACCTTCCTGAAGGGATGACATCCAGGTATTCCAAGGTTTCTAGCTATTTACTGAGTTTGTTGTATTGATAATCCTGTTGTGAACTATGTTTTATCATGAGGAATGTTATGTTTACTCAATAAATCAAAACCAGAAAGTAAAAGTAAAAAGGCCAGACTGTGGATGAGCTAAGAAGGAAAAAGACTTTTCCTCTGTATGCAGCATCTTATCACAATTGCACCTCCATTTTTTTTCCCACAACAAAACTGCTGGAAGCTTTTCGCAGAGCAGAGCTGTGCAAAAGGAGTGAGGAAGGTTTCTTTGGACAACATTGTATTAACTTGAGGTATTCAGGTTTAATGATGCGTACATTTAATTTTCACTCTCTAACAGCAGTTGGGGCCAGAGAGCTGGGCATGTTTTGAGATGAAAGGTTGTATGGACATCTCAGTGAGATCAGTCTGGAGACACAAGTCACAGACTGGTCTTCATGTCTCACTCAAGTGCTCTTTCCTTCACATCTCTTCTTCCTACGGGTGACTATGCAGATTGTGATATCTGGAGACATCACAACCAGCTGCTCCACTTTGCCCCTTTGGGGCCATGTTGTGCTGGTGCACACCAAAGGTGCCACATCTCAGGAAAAGCAGTGAGAACTTGCTTTAAAAATCGACAGTGTTTGTCCTCAACAAGTGCATTTTGTTATTGAATATACACGCAGAGATGAATATTTTTAATGATAAGATCATGGAATGGTTTGTGTTGGAGGGGATCGTAAAGATCATCTTATTTTGTCTTATAAAATCAAAAAAATGACAAATGATACTGAGGGGCTTGCCTCACCAAGAGCCGTAATTCGGTAGCTGTTATTTCATTTGAGGTGTCATAATAGTCACAATAAAACTTTGCCTTTAACACTGGCCAGTCGTTGTGTGGTGGTGAATCCCCCCTTCGCCAGGACATGCTCCGATCTGAGAAATGCTGGTTAGGCCTCGGCCTTGAGGGGAGCCCCCGGCTCAGCTCCTCTGGAGTTTATCAGAAACACCGTCTGCTCCAGGCCCTGCTGCTGTCCAAGGAGCTCCTGGTTTCTTTAGGAACAGCCTTGGAAGTGGTTTTTCTTGCCTGAACGGCACAACGTCCCTGTTCTCACAATTCCAAGGGAGTTGTGCCAGTCTGAAGTGGGGCCAGGATGAAACATGGTTGTGACTAAAGCCCGTCTCTTGTGGCCCTATAAACAGTGGTGGAAAATGAGACCCTTGGAGCTGTCCTGGGCTGCAGCAGCTCCAGCAGAACCTCCCTCGCTGTGGGGCCTCTCCGAGCTGGGATCTCTCCCGTTTGCTGATCTTGGGGGATCCCAAACAATGACGGATCCTGGGCTGATCCCCCCGGTCCTCAAGGCCCAACTTTTGCCCCTTGGGGAGATGCAAAAGCATCCGGAGTGAGCATTTCCCTGCCTCTGAGGAGGATTTCTCACAGGTCCCTTGCGCTGACTCTTTATATCTGTGTGCAGATGCTCTGGCATGGGAGAAATGCTGCTCTCTTCGATGCTTAAGTACCTTAGATAAGTAAGTTAGGCCTGTAAGTAACTTGAATATAAGTTATAAACTAAGTTAAATGCTGTTAACTGTTATTCCTTTGCTAAATTGTTACATTTAAGGTATAATTTAAGTACTGTTACGTTTGAGTGCTGTTGAGGTTTTAGGCCATATTCCTTTTTATCCCTGCCCTCAGTGTCCTTTTGTCACACGCACCTAAAAACACACACACACACACACACACACACACACACACACGACCAGTTCTCAGTTCATTTCTGTTTTGATTGACTGGACTTTCTTTGTTGCTTTTTTTTCCTCAGAGTGCCTTAACCGTCTTGTAAATAGTAGAGTGAACCTTGCCAAAGAACTTTGTCGTGCTGGCACTTAATAACAGATCTGGTGCTTATTGATCCCCTTGCCAGTGATTATTTAGGTGATCTCAAACACTTGTTTGAGGCTGCTGTTTCCCATTTGATCCATCTGTTCCTCACTATTCATTGCACAAGTACTCCCTGCTCAGTTTCTTTGGATATGGGGGTCATTGGAGAACTCCAAGAGTCTCCTTATCCATTTGTCTACCTTTGTTTCTTAGGATAGACTGGACTTACACCTTCTGCAGTCCTTTTCCTGAGAGGCTCTGTTATGCAGTTCCCTGATGTTGTTAAATGCTCCTTTCTTTAAAAAGACAAGAGAAAAGTGTATTTTCTTCCATTTTCTGCCACTTTTTCTTGCCTTTGCATTCCTGAATTAGATCTGAAACCAGCTCCAATTATCAGGCTGAGTTTAGTGAAGTTTGTATTTTGAGAACGAATAGGATCATGTTGGGAATCTACAGAGAGAACTACATTTTCTGTGTGAGGGACAGCAGCCACTTTTTTGCCAAGGCCTCTGAAGCTTGGGAAGGTGCTGAGTTGCTCAGGTCAATGGGCATGAAGGGCACTACAGGTACCAGGGCAGCCCAGAAATGACATGTCCAGCATAGGGAGACTGAGGTCCAGTCTTACAGAGCAGTTCTGTTGGTGGAGGAGTTGGTTTTGAAACCTACTTTGATATGAACAGACCAAGAGGAACTCAGATATTACAATTTCAATTGCATTTCTTATTTTTAGGTGGAGGAAATGAACAGTCAACAGATGTTATCAGTGCTTGGGAAGGAGACTCCATCAGCATAACTTGCTCAATGAATGCTTCAGAAAATAAACGTTTGATTGCTGGGTAACTCTTTTTCTCAGTGGCCCATTTGGCAAAGATGTGGAGTTAGGAAATAACCATTACTGTTTCCCTGAAATACCTGGATTCTTGTCTAGTAGGTTCAAGGGTTCCTGCTGAGTATCTCACAGCTGAGGGACGCCAAGGGCCTGCTCTTGCTCAGAGCAGCCAAAGATGCAGCACAGGCACTTCCAGTTTCCATTAGGAGGTCTCTGAGATGTGTGCTGGAGTGCGGCAGTGCATGCACAGGGCTGCCTACTTCTTCTGCAAATGTAAGGATTCAACTCACAAACAGGGAGTGCAGTGCATTTCCTTTTCCCCAGTTTCTGGCTGTTCTTTGAGACCATTTGCAGTGAAGAAGCAGGATCAGCAGATGATGCCCCAGAGAAAAAGGGTAGGTGTGGATTCACTGGAGGCAAAGGGCTGTTGTCTCTTAAGTCAGATGCTGTGGGCTGAGGTTTCGTGACTGCTGTCACTGTCACAGCCTCTGTGCCTCCAGGCAGGGGAGTGGCACTGATATTTGCTCCCTTATCTGCATGTCAGGGGATAACTGGTGCCATGCACTCAGAGATGACATAATGCACTGGGCTTCTTTTGATTTCTTTATGAACTGATTGACCTGAAGTCAGACTTGATTTTCTTCCAAAACAGCAAGTTGATTTTCCAGGAGGAATCCCGGGTTGTTTCAGGTGGCAGGGAAGGGTGCAATGGGTGGTGGGTCAGCTCGGGGTGAGCTGAGCAGCTCAGCCCAGCCAGCAGCAGCCCGTGAGATGTCTGCTCCCAGGGGCTGCTTTTAGTCCCTGTGAATGTGCAGCGATCCCGACAGGCTGTGACAGGCACAGGTTTGTTTAGAACAGAAGCTCCCTGTGAAGTCCCTGTTAAAAAGACTGTGCTGAGACCCAGGCTGGAAGAGAGCAGCTTGGTGAAAGGGTGAACTGTGGGCTGGGAGAAAGTATCGCTATTTGGAGATCCGGCTACAGTTTATGGCAGCCCAGGGCTGGGACTGCTGCTTGTAGCTGGCTGGGGGACAGCTTGCACAGGGTAGTAAAGGAAAAAAACGTTGTTCTGCGTGTCAAAGGCAGTGGCCAAGTCAAGGCAAAGATCTGATGGCTCTGTGGAGAGATCTGGGATTGTAGGGACGAGGGGAAAGGAGAGGGTCAGGCACTCTCCAGGGCACCTTCCTGTTGTACCTTTGTGCTGCATTTGCTGAGAGTTACAATCTACTTTGACAATTTGATCTACCTCCTTGCCACCCCAAAAACCCCACCCAAAACAGGGGGAAGAAAGCAGCAGATCTTACCTGTACCCTGTGCTTGCAGGGCCTGAACTTACAGACCCTGGGAGCCCCTGCATGGCCAGGTAGTGCCAGACTGGGGGGCAGATCTCAAATCCTGTCGGTTCAGATGGCTGTTGCAGTACCTAGAGGGACAGGGTGATTGCCAGGTACTTCTAAGCAGGTTGCTGGGAAGTTTTTGGGAGTGTGATTGGTTTTTTCCATGTTTTCTCACTGCAGTGTACCACACAGCAGCAGGGACTTGCCTGGTGTCCAACATTCAGTGACACTGCTGACCTGCACGCTGAACTTAATGTCCAAATGCAGGTGATTAGGCACTAATTACATCTAATTACATTTTAAAGAAGGAAGGAGCCAGTATCCTGCTTTTTCTCCGGGATCCAAGTGACTTTCTCATTTCCTGCTCAGGGCTCTGGAAGAGGAGCTGAACAAGCTGGGGGCTGGAAATGCTGCGCATGCACTTGGAGAAGGGAATGGAAGAGGCCTGAAGGCTTCCTTGGACACAAACAACGTGTGAGGTACTCACCCTGTCTTAAGTGCTCCTGTCTTAGAGCCAGTCTGTTCTCTTAGAAATGGTTGCTCCTACTTGTTAGGTAGATGTGTAGAATACAGTTGGCTTTCTGGGTTGCAAGTTTAATTTTCACTTTGAGAGAGTACTTTGCTATGGTGGAAAAGGCTTTATTGTCTTGGTAAACTTTGGAATTATTTATTGTCTTGGCTTTGCAATGAAGTTAAGGGAGAAGGAACAGCCGGAAAGTTTCAGGTAATGATGTTTCCTCAAATAGATCCTTTTACCAACAGGATCAAAGGACCTCGTTAGGACTTTACAGATTTCCTGCCAAATCCTCTTTATCCTGCAGGTAATGTCAGGTGGGCTGGTTTGTAGGTCAGGTCTGATCTGGGGGGAAGCTGGGTGTGAGTGGCTGGTGTTTGCTGAAGGAACTCCAGCGCCTCCTGCTTGGAAATTAATCACATTGTCATTGCCAAGATGCAGATCAAACCAGCTGCTTTGTGTGCAGGGCTTGTGTAATAATTGAGGGTTTTCCTGAAGTAATGGAGCACCTCTCGTCTTGCTCCTTACAGAGCCAAGACTTTTGCATTTGCAGCCACCAATCTAAGCCCGTGGGAGCCCTGACAAACTGAACCAATTGTACCAAGCCCCTGCATTTCAGGGGACGCCATAACTGGGGGACAACTGCATGACTCTGTCACTGTGAAGAGCAAATTTGAGCCTCTCTTTTCTCAGTTGCCTTCCAAGGGGAGGTAGGTGCTCCCCATAGAAAACTTTCTAGTGCTGCCCTGTGGGCTGGGGGTTGCTCAGCAGCAGGAAATCAGGGGTGGTTTAAGTGTGAAGAAATGCATGATGCGCCTCCCAGAGACATGGCTCTTCCCCCTCTATCACAATAATTGTAATACAAAGGCAAAAGCAAAACTCTGCTGACTTTTTTCAGTAGACAGCTCATGTAGCTGGCAGAGAACAGCCCAGCCTGGGGCTTATGACTCTTTCCTCAGGACTTCAACTCATCGGTCAGATTGAGGGAACAACTAAAAAGAGCTTTGAAGATGCTGTCGATGTCGTATCTCCCAACTGCCTCCTTCTTTCTTCTGCTTCTCCCGTGCTTCCCTGCCCAGGACGGTACGTACAACATCAATGCTCTTACATTTTTTACATTTCACTATTTTCTTTTCTTTTTTTCAACCTTTTCTAAACTATGTTTGTCTTAGATATGCAATGCTCTCTATTTAATTTTTCTTCCCTCGCTTGTGATGTATCTTCTTTTAGGTGTTTCCCATTTGATGTCTCTGTTCCTCACTATTCATTGCACAAGTGCTCCCCGCTCAGTTTCTTTGGATATTGGGGTCACTGGAAAATTCCAAGGGTCTCATTATATACATTTGTCTACCTTTGTTTCTTAGGATAGACTGGACTTAAAACTCCTGCAGCCTTCTTGCTGAGATTCTGTATTATCCAGATCCCTGGTGTTATTTAATGCTCCTTTAACAAGACAAGAGAAAAGTGTATTTTATTCCATTTTCTGCCATTTTTTCTTGCCTTTGCATTCCTGAATTAGATCATAAGCCAGCTCCAATTATCAGGCTGAGTTTAGTGAAGTTTGTATTTTGAGAACGAATAGGATCATGTTGGGAATCTACAGAGAGAACTACATTTTCTGTGTGAGGGACAGCAGCCACTTTTTTGCCAAGGCCTCTGAAGCTTGGGAAGGTGCTGAGTTGCTCAGGTCAATGGGCATGAAGGGCACTACAGGTACCAGGGCAGCCCAGAAATGACATGTCCAGCATAGGGAGACTGAGGTCCAGTCTTACAGAGCAGTTCTGTTGGTGGAGGAGTTGGTTTTGAAACCTACTTTGATATGAACAGACCAAGAGGAACTCAGATATTACAATTTCAATTGCATTTCTTATTTTTAGGTGGAGGAAATGAACAGTCAACAGATGTTATCAGTGCTTGGGAAGGAGACTCCATCAGCATAACTTGCTCAATGAATGGTTCACAAAATCAAGTGGGGATGTACTTGACAGCTATCAGACAGAATCTCCATGTGATATATATTTCCAAGGACGAAACTGCAAATGTCAATCCTGCCTTTGGTAATCGCATCAAGTATTCAAAGGAAGGGGAGAATTTCAGGATAACCCTGAAGAGGTTACAGGAATCTGATTCCAAAATCTATGTATGCTCTGAGATGGTTAAAATCAATGGCCGTCATAAAGACCTGTATGGGAAGACAACCATAGTGGTGGTCAAAGGTATTGCAATTCCACCTTTTATGTCACGAATTAGTCAATACAGATCTATATTTTAAATCAAAGATTGCAAGAAAACACAGTGGTAGGGTGAGTCTGACAGAACTTTTTCCATGTCTGCTCAGGTCATGTACAGATTTGAAGGGAAGTGTGGGTTTGCTCCCTGAAACAATGAGGAGAACACATTAGATAGTATGGTACTAAAAAACCCCAAACCACCCTAGAACATTAATTTGTGACTTGTTAATTACAACTACAGATTTTCACATGAGTCATAGGTTGCTGCAGCAGTTTGGAAACAGTGAGATCCCACAGCTCTTTCCAAAACAACCTGTCAAACCTTTATAAACAACTAGCACAGAAAAGAGGGGGTTTTTTTTGGTAGCGGTTTTTGCAAGTCTCTTTTGTTTTTACTAATTCGTCTTAAATGACAAATTGGTAATAATTGGGAAGCTGGTGCTAGGCAGGGTCTGCAAGCTGGGCATTAATGGGTAAAGGGTTTTTTCTCTTGTTAGTAAGGAGTTGATGAATGGGCAGAAGCACTCCTTTTGGCAGATTTTCTACTTGGGAGAACAATTTTTTTTGTCTCTATTTTTTTTTCCATTAGATGAGGGTTGAGCCCACACTATTCTTTGGCAGTTTATTCCTCTCCGTACCCGTCCTTCCGATGAAACCTTCTAACCTGAAACATTTTTCCCAAAGATTACAGGGCTTTCTTCCTTTCCTGTCCCCAAGGCATGTGAAATCTAATTGATTGCTGATCAGCAGTAGTAATTTATATCCATGAAGGATTATCATCTCCTCCCTTAGGCTTCTCCTTTCAAACTTCTTGGCTGTGTTTTCTCGAATGAATCGCATCTTGTCTATTGTGTATTGTCTCTCCAAATTATTTTATTAAATAGCTTTATATCTCTTTTTCACTCTGATCCTCTTCTCTGAAATGCTTACAACCTTCCCGTTACAAACTTGATAAATTCTGTCCTCGCTCCCTTATCCACTTTAATGATAATGTTAAAAGGAACAAGTCCTGTCCTCAGAGGAACTCAGTGGAATGTCTTCCCAGCTGGACAGTGAGTCGTTAATAGCCACTGCATTCTCACAGACCGTTTTCAACATGGATGGGACACACGCTGTATGATTTGATCCAGACCAGTAGCCTCCAGGTCCCTCTATGGCTTCATCTCACTTGAGAAAGCAGACAATGATGTACGGCTCAAGGACGGGCTGATCAGGCTATATTCCCTTAGAGGAGCTCAGTATACATAATTTTTTAGGTAAATGCAGACCCTTTACAAGCAGCTAAACCTGTTGGTCAGTCCTGCTTTCAGATCCTGCGGCGGGAAGATATGCTAGGGTGTACTAAAATATACCCTTCTTCTCAAAGCGTGTGTAAAGCATGTTTAAAAATTCATTTTATCTAAACTTCTGTGGTCTGTTCTTTCTGTCTGTGACCTCTGCCCTTGCTACCCAGTTAAAATGCACTGTGTTAAGCATGTGATAGCCACTAATCTCTCTGTTTTTAGCTGAATCCAGGATGGCTCTGGAGCAGTCACCACTTTATGCCAACCCTGAGCAAGGCCAGTCTGTCAGCATCACCTGTGTGTTGAAAAGCTCACCTGAAGCTGAGGGGTTCTACTTGCTCAGGACTCACATGCAGCCTGGCAGAGTTCTCCATGTGTCAAAGCTCAACATGTCAGAGGTTTCTCCTGCCTTTGTGAATCGCTTAGAGTATTCAAGGGAAGGAAATAGAATGGTGATAACTCTACAAAACCTACAGGAGGACGACAGTGATAACTATGTCTGTGCTGAGGAGGTGACAAATGCTCCTCTGCTCTCAGCGAGTGGCACCATGGTGCTGGTTCAAGGTACGGCCCTTTTCCTTGTTTAATCGTAAATAACTATCGTGTTGTAGTGCAAAAAGTGGGTGGAAAGCTTTCGGAGCTTTAGTCAGGACAGGGAAACCTGGGTTAGTTTGGACAGTGGGCTCAGGTTCCTTTGTGCCCTGTTGAGCTTGGACACAGAACCAGACTCTGTGTTTCTACCCGCCTCGTACAACCAGAGGGGAATTCAGACCTTGCCATAATCCTGCACCTTAGAAAAAGAAAAAAAAGCCAAAACAAGATAACAAACGCTTCACTGTGTGAAATCTGTCAGTTTTAGCATATGAATAAGTATTTTTAGCACCAAATCTTTGACCTTAACATGACATAAATGACTTTTAGAAACCATTCCCTTTAGCAAGTCTTGTGTATAAAAATATATCACACTGAGGAGTCCTCAGGCACTTGCTTTGAGCACTACAGACCACAGTAGAGGTGTTCTCACATACCCTGGTCACACACTGAGCACTCTGTGAGCGTGTGCTGCAAAGAGGGGGTTTGATTTTTCTGTGTTCCCAAGAGGGGGTTTGATTTTTATGCACACCAAAGACGGGGTTTTACTTTTCTCTGCTCCAAAGAGGGCTTTTTATTTTCCTGCAGGATGGTGCTGTACCCATTTGCTAAGCTGAAGTCAGAACCAGCAACATAGTGCTTGATTTTGATGTTACTGGTGCAATTTAACCCTGTGCACTGGGCTTTGCTGAGGCCTTTGTAAAATAAAGTTTACAAAGGCCCGAAGAGTCGCAAAGGATTTTCCTGCAGTCTGCAAAGGCAACCGTGGTCCCATTCTGTGCCACCACCCACAGCTGGGGCAACAACTCAGTAAAGTGAGGCAGGAGAAAGGGCAGCAGCACGACAAAGCGGGCAGCTGATTAGTAATTAGTGTGTTATTCAGATATGGATTAATTGAGGTTTTACAGAGTTGAAACCCTTTCCACCAGCATTATTCTGCTCAGTGTACTTCATACCACAGCATCCTCCTGCTTCTGTCTGTACCTCTCACCAACCTGGCTCTTGGATAATTCAGAGCCCTTAGGGTTGCAGCAACACTGCAGGAAAACATTTTCTGCTCCCATTAGGAGTGTGTGGTCCACTTCTGCTCAGTGGTGGGGAAGCTACATCTTTGTAGAGTGCTGCACATGCCACCTGCAGCCATCTCCAGCCTCTGGAAGAGCACAGGAGATGCCAGTGAGAGCATTAATGGGATGACAAACATGGCTCTGTTGCTGTTGATATCCGAGTTTTTGATTAACCTGTAAAAATACTTTTTTTTTCAGAATAGAACTAAAATTCTGCCTCTTCGTATTTATAATAATACTGCTGTAATTTTAAATGCAGAAGCGGAGCAGGCATGCGAGAAGAGCTCCTGGGTTTTGTATGCCCTTACTGTCGTGGTGGCACTGCTGTTCTGTTCCCTGGTGTGCTGCACCTTGTACCGTGTGGATGTAAGTACGCTGTCGCCATGGCAAAACTCTGCCTGCTGGAGCAAACTGATGTTATTTTTAAATAGCGACTGAGTCAAGCAAACATATGATAAACCTAAGGAATTGTGGCTTCCTATTGTTCTCCTTTTTTCCCTTGTTTAACTTCTTCCAGCTGTAAACTCTTGGCAGCTAACACAGTGTCTTATATTTCTGTAACCCTTTGTCAATGAGGTCTTGTTTATCTTTTGATAACAAACCTCAAGTGAGCTGTGTGGTTGACACAGCCATGAGTTGTGTGTGTATCCCTGAACAAAGCCCCTCGCTGTTCTGCTTTGCTTGCTTTTTAAAATTTTTTTTATGTGAATTGGGACTGGAGCTGTACATAGCAAGCTTGTAAGAGATGTAAGAGAATGCTTGGAGGGGGGGACACAAGGGCAACAAAAACTCATAAAATAACCTGATGTCTGAAAGTAGCACTAGGATAAAAAAATTTGCCCCGTTCTAGAAAAAAAAAATTATTTTTTTTTCCTTTACTGGGATTATTTCTATTCATATACTGCAGAAAGTGCCCAGAAATTGGCTCTGGTAAATCCTTCTGTTCCATAAAGATCACTGAAAATGAAGTGTATGGTTCACAGGCTCCTGTCTTGTCCCTCCCACGCATGGATCCAGCACTGCCAAAAAGCAGTAGTGCAACATCATTCTGTCAAAGCCCTGTGGGAACTGGTGTCTTGTGTTACCAGTAACAGTCTGAGAATGAGCCTTATTTATGTCAGAGCTACAGTTCCGTCCAACTCCTGAAGGGAATTTTAGGGAAATTGCATCAGACTCATAAAAGAAAGTTAAATAAATAAGCTGATAATTTCCACTTGGTCCTCTAAGACCTCACTGGCTCGTGAGAGGAATTTTAAAGTACATTTCCTCTTCCAACAGATGATGTAGATGGGCTCCTAAGATGGAAAATGACTCCTTAGTTGGGGTCTTCCCAGGCTCTGTTTTGAATGGCTGTTTTCTTTGTTTTGCAGGTGAAGAAATATTTCCAGAAGAAAAAACCCAATGTGGTATATGAAGACATGTCCTACAATTCCAGACGTAGCACACTGGTCAGAACCAACACCTACTGCAGAGGTGAATAAACTTCTGCCAGATGGGACCGTATGTACATTGACCCTTCCCTTACAGGTGGCTCTGAGAGCTGCTTTCACCAGCTGGTGTAGTAGCTGAACTGAAATTGCTACCACCTACCTTCTTCAATGCAAAGAAAAACCTCATTTCCAAGGCTCTTTCTACTTTTTTTGATACTATTTTTTTGTAATGTACAGAAAACATAGCGAAATGCACATACCCTGGACACGTGTCTGCAGTTCAGCGTGAAAAAGCAGCATTTTGGGGCTAAATGTGACATATGGGCTTGTTTCTTTGGTAAATAAGCCTTTCTGGGAAGGTGGGATGGATGAGGAGGTCTGGTTCTGAGCTTTGGTAAGTGCTCAGGAAGACCACACAGGTCTGTTCAATAGTTTGCAATGGATCCACGCAGGCCTGGATTCCAGTTCTCTCATGGATCCTCAGGGCCTGCCCAAGAGCTCAGGCAGCTAAAACTACTCAAGAGTTACAGCAGGGAAATCTGTTTTGAAGAAACTTCAGAAACATGGCAGGGTGATCACGAGTGAAGTGCTGGATCTGTGTGGGCTCACCTGCTCCGAGGTCATGACTGTCCCACAAAAACGCGATCAAGTCTAGATTTTAATTTACTGCCTCTGTCAGAGCTACTGATGTGACTGATGACTAAACTTGGGTCCTGGTGGCTTCCTGGTGGCAGAAATATTTGTGATGTGCTGGTGTTGTCTCAGCAGGACGTGTTTCTCCAGGTCAGTGACTCTGCACTGCGGAACACAAGGTGAAATAATCTGGGGTAAAGCCAATGCCTGCATTCCAACCTGGGCACGTGTGGGGCTGAGCCAAAACCCCTTCTTATCAAAGGGATTTGTCAAAACTCACATCAGGCAAGAAGAGGCTAAATTTGGTTTAGTAACAGTTTATAGAACAGGTGGCCGTGGGAGCTGGGCCGAGGAAGGGCTCAGCCTCCTCCAGGGGTGTTTTGGTTTTGTAGTGTTGGGGCCACTGTGGAAAGTCAATAATGTTCCACAAAGGAACGCTGAATTGCCTTGATATGGGGCAGGATTGATGAGGGTGGCTTGTGGTTGCTGAGGACAGGCTGAGACTGGAGTTTCTCTCTGTTGATGTAATTGTTTATTTTTTTGAGGGATTCGGGTCAGTTTGTCTTTGATGAGTGCATAGCTGGAGCAGAGCCAGGCACAGAGGATAATTCCTCTCCAGAGCTGAGCTCTGGCAAGATCCCAGCTTGCCAAGACACTCCTGTTCCTCAGGAGAACCCATTTCCCTCCAGATATCACTCATGAAATGCTGTGCACCAGACCTGAGGGAGAAATCCCCTCGCTGGGGGGTGGCTGGTGCAGGTTCACCCTGTGAGCAAAGAGGTGCTGTCCTCACATGGCCAGACGTGGATAAATCGTGTTTGTGACGGGGCTTTGTACAGTTTGTTGATATGTTCATACATACATAAAAACCTGTTTCATATGTCTTGCAAATAAATGGATGTTTCTTTTCATGGTTTGTTGTGGGGTTTTTTTTCTGAATTCAAGGCTTTTTGCAAAATGCTGTATAAAGTGCTCCTCACAGCGTCCCAGCAGACAACATAGTAACTGTCTTCCACTTTAATTACAGAATCTGAAAGTGAGGTTTTTCTTTTTAAAACCCATCACTGAAGAAAATAGAAAAGAACCCTTCAGACCCTGTGTATTTCATGTCTCATTGCCCAAACTTTTCTTGAACTCTGCTAGACTTGGTGCTTGGACCAGTTCTGACTTTGTCCGTGGGAAATCCCAGCTCAGGGGCAGGTGAAGATCTGGGGAAGAACCAATAAATTTGGTACCAATCTAGGAACTGAGGTGCCCATAATCAATCCCCTTTCATCACATTTTCATTTTCGGAACAAGGTGCAGGTTTAGTCAAAAAGGGGCAAAACCCTTGAGATCCAGCACAGGGAGGTTCACAGTGAGTAACGTGGCATTTGAGATCAGCTTTCTGAAGCAACACTTCTGTGCAAACATGACCACAATGATGAAAAAGAAAAACAGCCGCGAAAGGAAACAGTAGCAGAGGTGGTTTTTTTGGCTTGGTGTAAATAAATTAAAGAAAAAAAAAAAAGAAGTAACACCTTGCTGAGGAAAATTACACACACTGGGCTATTTCATGGGCTGTACCTGTGTGGAGGGGTAGAGAATCAGCACCACGATTAACCCAAGCAGTGGTGAATGAACTGCTGGGGAAATTATCTCCGGAGTGTCAGGGAAGAATTGGTTCTTGGCTGCCCAAGAGGGTTGGAGCACTCTGAAGATGCAGAGTTGTCTCAGAGCTTCCCTGGAAAGCAGAAAAACTGAAATTTTCACCTCCAGAGCTGCAGAAAGAATTGCTCTGAGCTAATTCTGTTGCCTTTGCTGTTCTTCTGTCTCCTGTCTCAGCCTCTGGGGAGGGAAATGATTTCCAAGGAGAGGTGGCAAGTGCAGTCCTGAGGCTGGGATGGGACCCACAGCAGTGAGAACGGTGTCAGGTACTGGTGATGTTCCCAGCCCCATCCATGGGATAAATGACAGGAATTGCAGCTGGGAGCAAAGCAGCCTCAGGTGGGGAGCAGGGCTGCAGCTCCAGTGTCAGAGTTTGTGGAACAGGGACGGAGGGAGCCAAGGCAGTTGAGCAAGCACAGCAGGTCAGAAACAGAGAAAACCCAACAGGCAACGTACAAAGCGTGCCTGAAGTGACTCGGGCCAGGTCTGGATGGAGTGGCCTGAGCTGAGTGCCTGGGAAGGGGAGGGATCATCAGAAATAATTCTGGTTATTTGCAAAACTGGAGAAATCACCCGGCACATCGTAGATTAGTGCTGATGGAGCCCATAGACTCAGGAAAATTCAGCTGCAAAAAGCATTTTAACCCCTTGATTCAGGTGTGTCTGACAAGGACGTGCCTGAGTGTTGGAACCCTGAATTCTGAGAATGTTATTCTTTCTATTTTAACAAGTAATGATCTTCAAAAGTACACTCCATTTAATCTTAGGCCTTGGGAAAAACTTTCCAGATTGTGTTATAGTGCTGAGATTGTTGCTGTGTAAATAAAGTTATGTCACTGGGTGGAATATGTAGAGATATAGAATTTAGGTTTATGGAATACAGTAATATGTATATGTAGCAAGATGGAAGATTTTGGGTGTGGATTTGTATTTTTCTTTCTTTTTTTTTCTTCACCAACCTGAGTTTTCTGGTATTGGTTCAAGAAATCCGCAATGCGGGTCAAGTATAGATATTCATTGGGTTTTAAATAAAAACATGTTACTTTGCAATCTGTAATTGGGTAGATTAAAGTATAAAAGACCTTGAAAGTAGAACTCAGGGGCCATAGTCTGCCATTTTTCCACCTTGTTAACTTAGAAGGCAGTCTCTGTGCAGCTGTGTTATAGAGAAGAAATAATAAACATAAGTCCGAAGAGAACTTTATGTCTCCCGCTTTCCAATTCAAACTCTGAGTATAATGAACTCACAGAAAAGCAAAAAATTAAAGAAGAACAAAGTAAAAACCGAGACCTGAGCTCAGGTGCCAAGGAGGCTGATAAGCCGAGTTGAGCCACAAAAGGTTTTGCAGGAGGACAGGATGCAGGAGAGAAGCAGGTTCTGCTCTTGTGGCTTGTGACACATTGCAGGACACTGGAATATCTCCAGGGGCTCTCCTGCAATCCAGTGTTCATGTGCTCCTGGCAGCTGTAAGAGCTACGTGATCCGTGTCTGAAACCCACACTGGGAGAGTGGTCTGGAGCCAGTTTCTCAGACCTGCCTATTGTTGGTGGCTGCTTGTGACTCCTTTTCCATCCAAAAACTCATGCAGGAGACACTGTCACAGAATTCAGAGGATCTGACCAAAATACGTCCAGCACTGCTTGGAAACAAGCTACTGACTGCTGATTTCTCAAGGTCCCTGTGCTAGTGAAATATCTATTTCCACTCATGGTATGCAAGCTGTTGTAAGCATTTGTTTTCCAAAGCATTTAGTTTCTTTTTGAATGCTTTGTAACACTTGAGTTGCAATATATTAGCAGTCAGCTTACAGTCTAGTTGAAAACGTGCAGGGCTTTTTTCTGATAGTTCACAGATTTGGTTTTCTCACAGCTTCGAGCTTTGAGGTGCTGAAAATGCTTCGCTGGTGCCATTTCTTTAATCTGACATATTTGGTTAATATGCTCCTGCACTAGTTAATGAATTCTTTTACTGCTTGTCATATAAATTTAACAGTATTTATGTTGTTTTGCATGGTTTTTAACACTATTTCAAATCCTTCAGGAATGACTGGACGCTGGGTACGTGCAACATGCAAGAAATCTTTCTAATTTCATTTGGAGTCTGAACAGGTTTTAACTTACTTTTTAGGAAATCGCTGATAATGCATTACTCTCTCATATAGCCAGAGCATCCTGCCTTTTCTACAAGAGTCTCACATCATTTTTTTCACTTAAGAAATTGAAATAAAGCAACCAGCCTAAATACTGACTGAAGGGAATAAACCATTTTGTCCTAACACTAAAATTTTACAGTGTTGGCACAATCTGTCTGGTACAAGTAGATTATCTGTCCATTTGTGGGTGGGAGGTGACTGCACTTGGTGTCATTAACTGCTGGTAGGGCTGGAGGAACTCTCCGGATGGTGCTGATTCCTGTGTAACTACTTCACAAGAACAATTATTTTGCTTTTGGCTGGTATTTGACTGTACCAACTGACTGGAATGTGTCGGAAACTCCCTGGAGAACACATCCATGGCCACAGAGATTTCCACCTGAGATATCAGAAATGCTCTGCTACACTCCCGTGCTGCTGTCTGTAATGGGAATAATATCTAAACACTGCACATGCCAAGTGGAAGATGCTCTCTCATTCCTTCTGTGAATTAGTATCAGTAATTAGTAATTAGTAACTCTCTGGGAAAGCCTTTAAGTTAATTCCTCTCTGCAGTTCATGACACCCTGAGACATTTGGTCCATCTGCTCTTAGCAGAGTCACACAAGTTGTAAAAGCTTACTCTGGGGGTCCTTGTACGAGTGATGCTTTACCAACGGTAGTAATCGTGTCATCCTCAGATAGTGGAATTTATTACTTTGCTCTGATATGACAGAAAAAAAAGAGACACTTGGTTTGTGGGGTGTCTTTGCCCACACATTGTTGCCTTACAACTCGGAGACAAGTCTTCTGAGAAATCACTAAGGCCAGTTTACTTCTTGTGGTTTCCACTTGTGTTGTATTATCTCTGCTCAGAGACATAATGGCAGTAAGCTTGTGGGTGGGTGACACTTAAAGTCCCAGTGTAGAGATGACATTTTGCATAAGTGCCCGTGATTTCTGAGAAATAAGACCATTGAATAAACTCTGTAACACCATTGTGGATTTCTCTGTTACTCTCATTCTCATATTTTCTAATGCTCACAGTGGAAGCTTTTCTAAGAAGTCTCCTCAAAGTATGGCAGTCGGTACTTAAACTCTAACAGCTCAAAACTCTTTATTTCATTAAAAAAAACCCCTAAACAGTTTAAGGTTTCAAAAAAGAAATCAAGCGTGTGTGTGTACACACTGCAGGTAAGGAAATTACAGTTCCTAATGACTGTCAAGGCTAAATTAAAAACAGTCCTTCCACAGAGAGCACACACAGAGAGCCATGTACTCTGTCTTGCAAGGGTGTTTTGGAAATAAAGTGGTAGCATGGAAAAATAGATCATTATATTTGTGTCCTAGCCAAAAGAGGAAATAGAGGAGAGTTCCTAGCTCACAGAGAAACTCAAATGAACAGCCCGAAACTGAGGCTTTGTGACTTTTAGACTTAGGATTAGGTGAACCAGGAGGGATCCATCATTGAAAGGATGGCTGTTGTCCTCCTGGTGCTTTTGTTAGTGAATCTCACCGTGATGGCCATGGTGAGTTTGCCAATTGTGTGGGTGGGCTTGGCTGAAAGCAGGGAAGGGCTGTTCTTCCAGTGCTTGTTATTCCATGGCAAGCCCTAATGCTCAGACCTGGAGGCACCACTCGGGTGGAACAAACAGAGAGGCAGAAATATTAATGATAAAGAAAATTACGTTCTTTAATAACATGCTTTCTGAAACTCGCTTATTTCGGCCTGCTCTTGTGTCTCAAGAAAAAATTGTGGTTTTGTGGCAGAGACAGCTAAGCCTGACTGCTGTGGGGGGGCTGGGAAGTTATTTATGTTCAGAAGTGCTACAGGGGGGCTGTAGCCCCCACAGGGGCTCTGTGGTCTGGCCTGTCCCCATCCTGAGAAGGACCCATGAGCACATTCTGGCAGGAGCCTGTGGTTGCTGTGTGCTCAGCAGGGCTGTGGCACCGCTTCTGCAGAGCATCACCCCGAAACCAGGCTCGCTCTCCTCCTCTGAGCTGCCGCCCACCAGTGTCCCTCACTGTCACTGCCACACCGTGCTCTGTGCTACAGCTGCCTGTGACCCCTCTGTCCCTCACTGTCACTGCCACACCGTGCTCTGTGCTACAGCTGCCTGTGACCACTCTGTCACTCAGTGGACACAGGTCCCTGCTGGCCCCAGGGCAGCTGGCGTTGGCAGAGGGGTTGTTGGCAGGCAAAAGTCAGGCACGGTGGTCAGACACAATAAGGAGTTACATGAATACATGGATGTGTCTGCCAGGCTTTCCACAGCCACACTCAGCTCCCACGGCCCCTGCAGTCAGGGCAGAGCTGCAGTCCTGATGGCCGTGGCCAGGGTGTGAACAGGTTTGATCTGCTCTGAGCATTGTGCATTCACTGATTAACTCCATCTTTTGCTTTTTCCAGTTTAAAGAAGAGAAGTTGAGGCACTGGGTAGCTGATGCCCCCCCATGAAGGCCCCTGAGTCAGGCAGTGAAGCAGTTTTCATTCAATCCCACCAACAAAAACACGTCCCTCATATTCCTATTCTGTTGTTGTATGGAATGGGGTAGAGGTTAACGTGACAATCAAACCTGTTCAGTGATGAGCTGGCACCACTGTCATTACTTCACATTTAAAAAATTTGATTTTTTGATGAGTAGACCTCATCTATTTTCTAGCACAAAGACCTAACAGAAAACGACTCCTGATTTTGCTTGGTTTCTTTCCAGCAGGATGTTTGGCATGTGCCAGCGGCATGTTGTGTTTGGTGACTGTGACATCTCTGTCACCACAAGATATGATCAGAGAGTGACCTTGCTCTGACAGTCACAGATGATACGATCTGAGATTTTATCTTTCAATGTGGTTTATTTATCTCAAGTCGAATCTCTTGGCATTAGAGTGGAGAGTTGGTGCACGATATTTATGGCCACTGACATTCCCTGTGGAGCCTCTCAGCTCCAGCACTGCATCACTTTATTTGGGCATCTCCCCATCAGCCTGTGCATCTCTCCTCTGTGCATTGCTAGCTCGGGCAGCAGCAGCAGTCCAGCTCCTGCAGACCCAACTTCCTTCTGGGCTCAGAAACGCTGCCCACAGTTAGAACACTTCTGATCCCTCGTGTTAGAGCTTATCTTGGTATCTCAGGTGTCCCAGTGTGGAGGCCGTGCAGAAATAGTTAACAATGCTCAACACCTGATGCAGCAGCGCTGCCTTCCACAAAACTTGGCATTTGTACAGATCCTGAATAAATCCACTGGCACCTGGGATGCTCTGAGCTCCAGCGTGCCCCAGCTCTGGTGTGATCAGTGCCTGAGCCTGCTGGGGTACAGCCCTGTGCCTCAGCTGCTGGGTGGGTGTGCTTGGCACCGTGTGGAACCATGAACTCCTCTCTGGCAGGGACAAAATGGGGAGAGGAAACCACCAGTCTGTAGCATTAACAAAGAAGCTGCCTAAGAGACAGAGAATAAACAAAAAAGTATGTATTGGAGGGGTGGGGTTGCTGGTTTGGGGTTTTTTGTTGTTGTGGGGGGGGTTGTTTTTGTTTGGTTTTGGGGGTTTTTGTTTCTTTGGGTTTTCTTAAATTATTATTTGATTGATTCGCTCTTTTAGCTATTGAAAACTGATTGCTGGCTGGGAAAAGGCATGCTCACACACACAGAGCTATCTGCCTGCTAGGTTCAGAGATGTTTAGCAGCTACACTTCAAGGGCTATAGGGAAAGTAAGGATGTCCCTTGCAGGACTAGGCACTTTCAGGCATAAACCCAAGACTCAAAAGATCAGTGATGGGAGAAGGAACATGTTACCCAGCACTCAGATTGTTTAAAAGCTGTGCAGTTACTTTTCTGCAGCATTGATCTGCTGCCCCCAGTCCCCCTGAACTGTGACACGAGCTGCCACTGAGTCCTGTCAGCTGTTACATGGCCCAGCTGGTCCATACCAAGGTTCCTCCTAAAACGCTGATATATTCTTAGAATACTCTTCACTCTGAGCCACATGTGAACCAACCCACAGAGCATTTGTATCTGTCTGGACAGCATATTACGAGTTCTGAAATGTCCTTTGCTGGCTGAAACATTCCTTGCTGTTGGAAGTAAGTTTTCCCCAGTACATTTTAAGGCTGCTCTGCTATACAGATAATCCTCTTTAAGTGACTCTAATTTTCTCACGTTACACAGCTGGGTACAGAGGCCATTTCACATCAGCAGGAGGCAGGAAATTAATTCCCCACTTCAGGTTCCCTGCAGTTTAGGTGGCCAGGTAATGAGGTGCAGCTGAGGTTTCCTAAGGCACGCAGGGAGTCACCACGGTCAAACAGAGGAGCAGGAAGAGAGGAGGTTGGTTTGGTGGAGCCAGTTGCCAGGAATTTTAGGTAAGTGCTGTTTTAGTCTTGTTGGGGGTAAAGCTGTATTGGAAAAAGCTGTGCAAAGTCGTTGTCTAGTTTTGTACTGTGTTTTCTTGGTTGGTTTTTTGTGTGTTCTGGGACCTGCAGGTCCTACAGCTCTAGGTTAGAAACACTGAGAGAAAACAGCTGGGGTTTGCCTCCTTGAGGGAGCTGCTTCTGGGGCAGTCCCTGCTGATAAGGGTACACGAAATATCACTGCTGTACTCCAGCAGAGGCTTGGTCTGAGGAAAACAACCTAGCTCTGTATGGTTAAATGTGCGAAACATCAGCTCTGTCGGCAGGTGCGCTGTGAATCTTTGAAGATGTATTACTTGTAAGACATCCTGCAAAGAGTGGGAGGTGTTCACAGCTGCATGCTCGAGCTGCCTGCAGAAGGCAGGGGGTGCAGGAGCTACCCTCTCTGAGGAAGGGGCCGTGCATCGGGGAAGAAAGTGCTGGATGTTCCCAGTGTCCCCAGGACACCCAGCAGCCAGTGTGGCCCTGAGCTGGTGTTGTGCTCGCTCTGGAAGTGCTCTCAGCCGAGCCAGCGAGTGAAGGAGGAGATGGCACAACCCTCTGCAGCTCTGCTGTGGTTTAGTTGCTGCCTCAGGTGCAGCGACTTGCACCTTGTACATCAGCTGGCATCTGCCCCCAGACAGCACTTTCTGTCTCTGGGGCTGCCCTTTGTCTAACAGGGCCCTAAATCAAGCCCCCAGGATAATTGTGGCCTTTTCATCTATGTTGAAAGGCTTTAAATAAAAAGGCAATGTCTCAGAAACTCAGCTCTGCATTGTGAAGTTTTCCTTACTATCTGTGCTGGCAGCGTATTTCCTCAGGAGCAAGTTTGATTTGTAAGAATTGGAAGCTGCATCTTTATTTTTTGGTCTCTTCCTTCTCACTTTTGTGTCTTTTTGTTCCCTTTGCATCAAAACATGACATGTTTTTGAAAACCACAAGCACAACAAGTACTAGCTCTGAGGTGTTTCAATTTACTACATCAGATTGTGGCTAAATCTGCCTTTAGCACTGTCAAACAGCCTGGCCAACTGAGGGGAAAGGAGGAGAAGGGTTGTGACTCTAGCACTCTTTTCAGCTGGAGAAAAAGGAAATACCAGTCTAAACCAAGGAAATCTCTACTTAATACTCTGTGGCCTCAAACATCTTTTTTTTTTTCATCTGTGGAAGCGCATTTAAAAGGCTTTTAGTGGTGAATGCTGCAGTAGGAGCTGGCATCAATGCTTAACAGGAAAATGTGTGATCACATTGTGGTGTTTAATGGCGTAATGGTGTAAAGGATTTTATTAATACCTGGTCCTATGCTTGGATTAGACACCACTTGCCACACCTCCGGGCATACCCATGAACAGGGAGGGAACACCCTGGCTTGTTAAAAATAGGCCGTTTTAGGAGAATGGAGAAAGACACAGACTGTTCCTCAAGCACGGGAAGAGGAAGGATGCTAGAGCAGAGTAATGGGCTAGGGCCAGCAAGGTCCTAGAAAGGACTTGCACACAAAATAATCATCTGTGTCTAGGTCCAGCCCATCCCAGGAGCGCAGGGTCTGCCTGATCTGTCCCTGAAGCCTCCTGCTGGTGGCACCATCCACAGTCTGCGCTCGGGTTTAATTTCCTTGTAACTCGTCTGAGCTGGCACTGAGCTGTGCTCGCAGCTCAGCCTGTCCCCAGGAGTGCCGGGACAACAAAGCTGCTCCCTTTCCTTGGCTAATCTCAGCGCTGGGGTCTGGCCTGGGTCAGGGACCTTGAGGAGAGGGACTGGCAGTGCATCTGGTGCAGAGCTGGTACAGCCACACTGAAGGTTCTTGTGAGAGAGGTGTTGTTGATGTCAGTTTGTGCCGAATGAACTGCTCTAGGAATGGTGTTTTGTTGTGATAGAACGTGGAAATGCATCATGTGGAGGGGCTTGAAAGGGGAACAGGGTGAAGGGAGAGACTGGTGAACATCACAGTGTGGAGGAGTTTGTGCTCCCTGGCTGGCATAGTACACAGAAGCTGATGGTTGTGCTTTTGCATGTCAAAATCTCTCAATTTTAGACTCTTGGGTAGAGTCTCAGCCTCTAGAGCTTTCTGCATGTACACACAGACATGTGTGGGAGTGAAGGTGCTCTCCGCATTCCATGCCGAGACTATTCCTATCAAATATTCATCAGAGGAAGATTCTCATCTGTACATTCTGTATTATTCAGGCTTAGAAATATTTCAGTGACTTTCATGTTGCCTACAGGATTTAGATACCAGGGATAAAACAGGAGGCTCTTTAATTTTCTACATATGGGATTTCTGCTTCATTAAAATTCTTTTGAAGATAAGTCCTAATGATAGATCTTTAGCTTTGACTCTTCCTCCCAGGAAAAAGCAGCTCAGAGCTGCAAGCAGATGATCCCACTCCAGAGGAATCCCTGCCATCTCCCCATCAGCTGTGGGTGGAGGATGCAGGTAGCTGTATTTCTATTCAACATTTGCCTTACCCTAAAGGGTCTGCATTTAGCCCCAGCGTGAAATGGCTTCCATGCACTCCTCCAAGGTAAAAATAGGGGAGTATTCTCCTTTGAGTGATTCTTTCTGAGACACTGTAAAAAACCAAATTACTGAGCCAGTTCGGACTGAGTTTTAAACCATCAATTTTCAGCACTGATCTTTACACACACAGCTCTGGTTTGATTCGTTACATTTGCCTGATTTTTCAGAGACTTTGAAGCACCTGAGTGGCTGCTTAAAGAGGTGTTTGCCATCCTCTGCAAGGCCAGTGTGCTGTTTGCTGCCATCAAACCTGGGTTAGAGGCACATAGCAGATGGTTCCAAACCTATTGAGAAGATGATAATACTTAGGGTGCTGTGGGTGGAACTTCTGGGTCCAGTTTACCAGCCTGGCTGGTGGAGAAGAGAGAAGAAGCAGGGTTGTTACTTTGAGGCTCATTATACCTGGAAGAAAAGGAAATACCAGAGGCTGTTAGATGGAAGTTGGTACTTAATATTCCGTGGGATCAAAAATGGTTTGGGGTCAAAATTACATTTAAATTGTAATTACTTTATAATTTATAATTATAAGTATCATTTACTTATAATTACTTTACAAAGGAGCATGCAGAGCTCCTGAAGAGGATCCCTCACTAACAGATAAAGCAGGATGTTTGACTTGAAGAGCAAGTCACAGCATCCCTGTGTTCAAGGGGCTCAGATTGTTGTTGCCTCTTGTACTCCCTTTGAGGCCCAAAGGAGACCGAGAGGCACCAGAGTGGCTGGGACAGTGACAGTGAGTGTAACCCTGTGTGATAATTGGGGTAGTTGGTGTTTGTTTCCTAAGTACCAAACGCAATTAAACTTCCTCTGTTCTTCACAGGCTTTGGCTGGGGCTGGCCGTGTGGCTTTGCATTCAGCTTTCCAGATTTTTTTTTTTGCAAATTTTCACCATTTCTGGCTTCTAGGGGAAGAAAACCCTGAAGCAGATAATCCTCTGATAATAAACAGATGGATAATTAAGTTATGGTATTTTTGCAAGGTCCCTTGCAATGAGGAATCCTGCCTGGGAAAGGCAGCAGGCTCGCTTTGCCGGCTCTCTGAGGAGCTTTGGGGTTGTTGCTGTAGTTCTTAGCAAAAATCCTTCTAACTTCTTCTACTTATGTTGGTGTCTGCTGCAATTACATCCCACCGGGTTTGCATTAGCAAATCTTACTTCAGATTAACCAACATGTTAAAAAAAAATGAGCCGGGCAAGTGCTTTTAATGCTGGGTAGTTAGAACAGGTTGAATGATTTGATCTGAAGAAAATGAGAACTTAAAACAATGCTCATTTTAAATCACAGGAAAAGACAGTGGCTCAGTAGCCTAAACTGCACATCTTCAAACCCTGCAGAGGGGCACCAGAGTCACAGAGCTGCTGAGCTTCAGCAGTGCTGTTAAATCTCCTTCCAGCCTGCCTGGTGTGTGTATTTGGGAGCTGCTGCTGTGGTTGAGTGTGTTTATGTAGAAAGAGTTCCCACAGACCCTTTCCTTTCCATTTGCTCTGTTTCTGTGGTAGATTTTCTGGTATCAGAGTCTCAGCAAGGGAGAGGAGTTAAATTCTCATAGCTGAGGGAAAACAAACAAATCTTGGGCATGCTGTGGTGCTCTTCTCTTTTGAACATCTCCAGTTGCTGAACTGGGAGCTGAAACTGAGCTGTAGACACCTGGTGATGTCCAAAATCTCCTGCAGAAAGGCTCCTGCCATTGAGGAGTTGCCAAGCTCTTTGTGATTTTTGCCTCCCTTGTTAATTGGAGTTAATAGAAGTGGGGACCAGCACAGAGCTGCCTCTTGTGCCATGGGCCAAGTAGTGACTAGAAACAGTGACCTGGAAGGTTTTGTCAACCTTTCAAGAAATAGGTGTGAAAATAAAGTTCAGGAGACGTGACTGAACATGTAATATAACTGAACTGTACTTTCATCTTGCTGACCTTCAGTTGCCTTCAAGGTAGCAGTGAATCTGCGATGCTGCTTCTAAAACCTGCCGGAGCAGCAGGATGTTGGCAGCACAAGATTAAAAAAAACCCTGATAAATAAAAGGAGCGGGATGTGTCCTACAAACAAAACCACAGCATCCCCTGCTAGTGACTATTCCTCTCCCTGGACCGTGACAGGCAAACAACCAGTTCAGCTGTCAATGACCAGTCTGCAGAGACCAGTTTGGACTGGTGGATCCCAACCCCTGTGGTGGAGTCTCTTTTTTAAAGCACTGGCAGCAGAGCTGGGAGCATCCCAGCAATGCTGGCACGTGCAGAGAGGGGTGAAAACATTGCAGCAGCTTCAGTGCTTTCACTCCTATCAGGGCTTTCATGGCAGGGCTGCAGAGTGGTGTGCACTGAGTTGGAAGAGTGTTGTTAATTAAATAATTAGCTGTTTAAAATGTATTTATTAGGGCTTAACAGCCAGGCCACAGATATGCATCAATTACAGAGCCACAATATCTGCAATAAATGTTTTTCACCCCATAATCAAATATGGCTTAATTAGGCAATGCTGAGAGAACAGTCATAATAAATAGAGTGGGTAAGACTTGCCTTTATAATTGAGATTTAATCAGCCAACTCTTGTATGTTCATTGAATAATTGATTATTCTACACATTTATCAAGGATTAAAAACTCAGTGGTAGATATGCAAATCCTCTCATATTAAATACATCTGAAATTCTCAAATAGCATTGAATGCATATTAACATTTTGATTAAATCCAAATGACAAATACATTGTGGATCTCATGCCTGCCATTGGCTATCTTATTGCTATTTATCATTGATTTTTTCCTCAAGCTAAATTGCTTGTGGCTCTTTAAGAGGGTGAAGGAGATGGACAGAATTATGCCAGGGGGAGTGAAATGGGAGATGGCACCTTGTGCACTCGGGGATGAGCAAGCTAAGCCCGGATGGGGCGGTGGGAAAGATTTTTACCCTGGCTGCAAGTGAGCTGAGCAACCCAAGCGAGGCAACCAAAACCTTTGGAAGATATGGTGAACCTCCGTGAAGGGTTGCTGTCATAATTAGTGCTGCGTGCGAGAGAACAGTGAGCTTAAAATGGCCATGGACAAAAGCAAAAAAACCCAAAATAAATTTAAAAAAAACCCAAGTAAACAAAAAAGAGCCAACAACAAAAAAACCACCCCCTCTGTCCCCTGCAAAAACCCAAGCAAACAGAAAAACCCCCAAAAATCAAACTCACGTGCATCAGTGATGGTGTGAGCTGGGGATGAGCAGTGCTGGTGTTACTGAGGGACCAGCTCACAGTGGGTCCAGTTGTTGCTGCAGAGGTGCCACCTCTGCAAAGTCCATGAGAAGCTGCCCTGGGCCTGCTGGGGAGAAAGGAGAACAGAAAAAACTTTCTCCAAGGGAAACAGGTTTGCCTTACTCAAGTCATGTTTGCAGATTTTTTAATTTTTGTTTTTTTTTTTTTTTTTTTTTTTTTTTTTTTTTTTTTTTTTTTTTTTTTTTTTTTTTTTTTTGCCAAGGATGAAGTAAGCATGAGATGTAACATGAAATTGTGGTTGGTAGTGACAGCTCATGTCTGAAGTGGGATCTGGGTGGTAGATTAACATCTCAGTTAAAAGTGAAAGCCCAGTTTAGGTCACAGGAATGCACCTTGGCAAATCCCCCTTCTCATCCGTACCTGGGGCAGCTCCCACCCCGTCCCACGGCTCTGGGAGCACAGAGTGCCTCAGGTTCTTGGAGGCAAAGCCCAGAAATGTCCCGGGTAGGTGACACACCAAGCTGGCAGATTTTGGTGAAGGTTTAACTGTTTGTAGCAGAGCAGCGTTGTCGCTGTTGTACAGAGAACAGCGAGTAACGACATAATCCAAGTTCAGGAAAAAAGTGGTTATTTAATTAATTATAAATCGGTTTATAGAACTCGGTTCCCAAAGGTGACAGGAGGTTATTGGTTCTTTGACCAGCCACCTCCTGGAACGATTGGTGGAGGCTGTACAACCCCCACTTCGAAATATTTTTTCAGCGTACCATAACAACTTTGCACAACACAGTGTCAGCAGCAGGCCTAGGAGTATTTAATTCCTCTGCACTGATCCCACCCTGATTCGTGGTTCCAGCTGGGCAGACTGATGCCAGGAGCAAGTGAGAGCCATGAAGGTCTCAGTGCTAAGCTAGTATGCAGGGTTAATTAATGTTAATTATTCCACCTGTGTTTGCACAGCATTGCTGCTTTTCACCTGTCACAGCTTGTAGAATCCTAAGTGAAGCGGGACTGAGGCTCTTGATTATTGGATTTAAACCAGTAACAGTAGGGCACAACCCCTTCTGCAGGTGCTCTGGAGGGAAGCTCCCCCATCCTCGCCCTCAGTCTGGAGGCCACTTCTCTAAACTGGAGAATTGTGACCCCAATGGCCCCCGTGCAAGCGTGGTGATGTGGAACGCTTTTATTTTCCGTTTTTGGAGCATTTCTTGCTCGCTTCGCTTTGGACACAAGAGGGTGGTGTTTCCTCAGGAATTTCTGGGTGTTGTAGCACGGACAGGCTCGTGGGGGAATGCGCTCTGGAGAGAAAATTACCGTGTTTAGTTTTCCCTGCCGTGGCAGGGTTGTCCTTGCTCCTGCTTGGCATCACGGCCTGGTACTGGAGGGGGCTCTGGAGCTGGGTGGGCACCAGGACAGACACAAAACCATTTCATCTGACCACCAGCAATTGTTACGGGGTTTCCCAACATCACCAACACCCTCGCGAAGGCCCCTTTGCTTCTGTATTTTCAGGGATCCAAGCAGGTGCCGTGTCTGTGGTGGGTTCCAATAATTCCTACAGCTCCTACGTGTTCCACCTGTGGGACACAAGTGCCTGGAGTCCTGGTGTTGATCGTGCCACCATTAAATGGTTGATGAAAACAGGGTGAAAGAAGCTGTTTCTACCCCAGGCAGGGATTAGGATTGCTGATGGCACAGGGAGCAGTGTTGAGAGAAGGAGCTCTCTCCAGGATGAACATCCTGTTCCTACACATCAGGTCTTGTTCCACCCAAGCCGGGCTCACCTGCAGAGTGCTGCTTCAGGAGTGGAAAACTTTGGGGCTGGGGGCAGTGATGTCTCTGCTTCTCACTTCCACCCTATTTGTACCTCCAGTTTGGGATGAGGACAGGGTCAGCCCAACCAGCCCTTGAAGCACCACTTCCTGGGAAGTGACTTATGCTCAGCTCTGGAGGTGTTGGTGAAATCTGACCTGCTGCATGGGGTACCCAGGAGGTGAACGCCACCACTGCTGCTCCACCCTGCTCTGCCAGCCTCTCCCATCTCCCTGGGCTGGTCTGGAGCCTCAGTGCAGCCTTATGCTCTGCTGGGTCACTCAGGTGGTTCCTCAAGGCTCTTGATCTGCTTTGGTCTGACAGGTTAACTCCAGCTCCAGGCTTAGATCGGTGACACTGCTTGGGCCAGGAATACTTTTGGAAATATTTGTCAGATTTTCAGTTACAGGTGAGCTTTGGCTCCTTTAAAGGTGAACAAATGAGAAGCTTTGGGTTCCTTAGGAGAAGGTGTCTCACAGCCATTGGTCTCAAAGAGTTTTCTGTCCAACCAAGTTCCCCTCTCAATCTTTCTCTATAAACAAAGCGAAGGAGCCTGAGTTGGAAATGTTTTTTTGCCATTTGGGTTTTGTTTGCCATTTTAAGGATGCTGTGGTGACTCTTGGGCCTCAGCCTCTCTGCCACAAAGCTCCTACAACTGTGCCCTGGCAGGTAGGGCTGCCAAGGACCCTCACCCCGTGCCCACAGCGCTGAGCCCTTCCCTGGGTCAGTTTAATGACAACTCTCACCCTGCACCACACATTCTGTCAGCACACGCAGACAGGGGTTTGGGATTGTCTCCCTGAGTTGCCATTCGGCTCCTCTCAGTTGCTGTGGTGCTCTGGACCACGAGGTCTCTCAGCCTCTGGCAGCAGTGTGAGGAGTTGAGTCTCCAAAGCTCCAGGGTTTCCCAGAGTGCTGGATGCCTCACTGGATACGTAATTCCTGCGCTTGGACCCCGCACAAGACAATGCAAAGCAAATTACTGCAGACTAAATATACGGCCAGGATGTGCTGGAAGTTGGCAGCGTGGCTGGAAGGGATGGCCAGGGAAGGAGGAGAGACATGGTCAGCTCTCCTCCTTTGTGTTTGGCTGGATAATGCTTGGGATCCCTTAAAAGACTTTAACATGGTTTTGGAAGGGAAGAGCTGGAGGAGATTCAGCTGTGAAAAGCTGGATGAAGACTGAAGGGTGCAGTGTGCCTGGGAATTGGGAAGGGATCAGCAGCCAGCTCTCAGACAAGATGAATTTGGGAGCAGGTAATCTTTCAGAGCAGTCCAGAACACGGCTGTGGCAACTTCTTGGACTTCTGCTCTGATTCTTTCTGTGATCCACAGCTCTGTTCTGATCCTTTGAGTTCTGCTGTGTGTTGGCAGCACTTTCTCCAAGGCACCATTTGTATCCTCCTTAACACCGAACTCAAGATCAGTGTCTTGCCTGTTCTACTGTAATTCCTAATCTTGTTACACAGAAAGAAACTGGAATTCAGAAAACTGAATTAGAGCTTTGTGTTTTAATTGACTTATTTTTTTGTATTTCACCTGGTTTGCTCAGTGATATTAGAGCAGACTTTGCTTACTTTTTCTGTTCAGAGTCACTCTCTGGCCCTTTGCCCAGACCAGAAGAGCCCCAAGCTCTTCAGTACTGAATGCTGATTAGAAGTGAGGCCAGCACTCTAAAGTGCTCTGCTTTGAGTAAGGAGACAGCTGTAATGATCACTGTGACCTTTACTTTTCCTCTCCTACAAACTGGAAAATCCAATTTGATGGTGCTTGAAAACCTTAACGTTTTTTGTCACTGGGCAGTGCTTGTTAATGTCAGTAGTGATAGAAAAGGGGAATTAAGAATTCTTATCGGTGTTCTGAGGGTAAACACCCACCTGGGCACCTTGGTTCTGCAACATTTAAGAGCAGCATGACATGTTGGATGGGGTCTAATGGTTGGAATGGCCTCATCAGCTGAGCATCCTGCCTGCGGGCAGCACATCACCCACACAGCTCTGCCGTGAGTCACGCTGATTGTACTCTTTTCCCTGTTAAATGCAGAGAGCTTTGGCTCAGGGCTTATCCGTGAAAGAAACCTCTGTTTGATCACCTTTGTCCTCTCCCTGCAGGTAGAGTGATCTGTCAATAGATTTTATTTTAGGGCTTCAAAGGCAACATGCAGCTTCTGGAGTGCTGCTCAGGCTGCCTGATAAATTCCCTGCAAAGATCCCTTTTCTTGCTAGGCATTCATCCAGCCTGGGAAAAGGCACAGGGGACTCCCCACACGCTCTAACCCTGACCATCCACAGGCACAGCAACTCCTCTGATGAGCACTTCACGGAGGGAACAGGTGAGTCAGCCCCTTCCCCCTGGCACAGGGAACGTGGGAATGGCTCTGTGTGTTCAACAGACAAACTGTGATAGACTTCAAAACACAGGGCATAAATCTCCTCTTCTAATGCCACTGGAGCTGGGCAGGTTTCCATCACCTGGGGCTTGACTTCTGTGTGTATTTGAAATGTTCCCCAAGGTGACCCTGTGCTGGCTCTGCTGCTGGGGCACCCGGATCTGCTCTTCTGAAGCCTTCTCTGTGCGGAGATGCAGGTGGGAGCTGGAGCGTGGAAGGGCATGTTGGCAGCTGCTGAAGAGATGGGGTTTGTGCCACGCTGGAGGCTCAGGGCTCAGCTCTGGATGCTGGGGGAGAGGTGACAGCAGCACAGAGCTTGTGCTGTTCCTTGCGCTGCAGCTTTCACTAGGCTGGGTTTATCTCCAGCTCTGTGTGCCTGCCTGCTGGAACATATTGAGTAACACTGAGTAATAACTTACAAATGATAGAATGATAGTCTCTGCTGCTGTTGGCATTTCTGCTGCTGAAATCTCCTGCCAGCGCTCTCATTTTGCACGTGTTGCTGCGTGTTTGTGCGTACGTGGTTTGGTTTCCCTCATCCACATTGAGCTAAACTGGTGAAGGAGGGACCCTTCCTGTGTGTAAATACACACTGTGCTTGAAATGAATGTGTTTTTACAAGGTTGTTTCCTTTTCATGAGAGAACAGGACCATACTTGCAGCCATAAATAACATTAGATCTTACTTTATTGTTTGCAATCTGCCCACGTAGTACTGGAAGAGTAAATAGCTATCAGATGTTCTCTCCTTCGGTGGCCAAGGGGGCAACAAGAGAGCTTCAAAACTATTAAAAAATACAACGCTCTGGTATCCTGACTTTCAAATTGTAATTCTGCTAAGGAGAAAGGGCATGGCTGTGGGACTGGCTACCCAGAGGACAACTCAAAGCTGGAAAAATCCTGGGAGATGTCAGAGAATAAAAGACACAGTTGCTTCCAGCAATTCTTACCTGGCCATAATAAAGCTGCTAAATAAGAAGAGCTCCCTCTGTCCTGAGTGCTGTACGTAGACATGCCATAAAGCAATTCTAGCTTCAGCCAACAGCTTGGGATATCTAAGAGATAGTTTATTAATTTCTTTACTGGTTCAGCTGGCAGTGACAGATCAAATCAGGAAACCGAGGAGGGCAGGAGGAAGGGGATTAAGATCTTAGGCTCGCCAGCCCCTGTTGGGTCTTGTCCCCATGGGCAAGTGCTGATGAGCATTCCCCATTTTGTTTCTTCACTGAATAAACTAAGAAACCAAACCAAAGGACACAGGAGAGAAGGGTTAAAGGATTAGGAGATGGTCTTTGAACTGCCATGTGGCAAGGTAATGAGGCATGAATTATTAAAATGATTTCAATTATAACTGGCAGCCACGTGCTCCGCTTTTGCATTGGCTTTCTTCCTTGCTGTAAAAAGACAGCTTTGTAAGTGCTCATGGTTTCTTGGAAGAGATATGCTCATCCAGGACTGTTAATTGTATAAACAGTGTAATTTGTCATTAGCCAAGCTGCTCTCATGGTTAGATAAACTGAAGTGCCAATGAAATGGGCATGGCTCAGCAGCAGGACAAATTTGCTCCTCAAAAACCTCTGGGTTGGAGCCACGTTGCTGTGAGGGGCTGTGGGTATCAACAACCTCTAATTCTTGAATCAGAGTGGTGGGCTGCAAGGCGCTGGTCGTGTGCTGCTAGTAATAATTATTATAGAAATGGTTCTGGCTTTAATGGCAGGAGAAATAAGTTTATAATTGTGTGTTCTTCTGCTTGTGCATGGCTTGGGAGCAGTGGCTGGAGAATGGCTCTGTTCAGAGTTTTGCAGACAGTGATCAACTGATTTATGCTCGACCTCTCCAAAGACCGGCATCACACTGCTGGCTGTCTTCCCCATGGTTCTTCATGATATAAAAGCCTACAGAAAAGGAAAAACAACCGGGAACAGCTCCATCTGGTGACTGCTAAAATTTTTGCACAAAAGCCTGTGTTTTGTGTCAAAATGAACAGCCTTAGGCCTGACTCCTTGGGAAAACTCCTATGGCCACAAAGACCAAGCAGTACAGGTAAGACTTGAAGGGTTTGGAACTGCAGGTGGCTGTGGAGATATCGTGGGGAGATCAGAATCTGCTGAATGCTTCAGGAAGAATTATTTATCTAATGCATCCATTTTTTTTCTATTCATGAGTTGCCTGAAGGGGGAAGTAGGAGAACTGAATCCACCAGGGCTCAGATCAGTGAGCAAACACTGAAATGTGAGGTATTTTTGCAGCAACGCTATCCTGAAGCTGCATCTCTGAGCAGTTTAGTTAAACTGTTACTTTCCACTGCTTTTCTTCACACCAAGGCAGTGTTTCCAGGCAGTGTTTATCTTCAGAATTCTGATGTACTCTGTTCATGAGGTGATGGCTAAAAGCCATGGCTGGGTGGATGCACCTCTAGTTACTTTCTGTAGTTTCAATATTAAAGGGAAAGAAGAGTGAAGGCAAAAATGTGATGTTTGTAGTTGTCTTCAGTGCACATGGAACGACCTCCCTGGAAAAGGAGCTGCCTGTGAGGTTGGCTGCAGAGTTAAATGGGTTAAAGCTCTTGGACCCTCACTACAACACCGAGCAGGGGCTGTGTCAGTGGGACAGCACCGGAGCCAGGGGAGGGCAAGGCAGGAGCAGCGACCTGAGTGAGAAGTCCCATCAGACAGGATGGGATGGGAACCCTCCGTGGGGTTGGACTGCTCTCAGTTGTAGGTGCTAAAAAGCTAGAAGCAGAGAAATTCTTCAGCCTTTTCTCAATATTCTGTGAGCAGACTGTCTTTCCTATGTAAACTATTTTAAACAAGGTCACAGTTCCATAAATGTCTTGCACCCACAAGCTGTTTTGCAAGATTGTTATGGCTTTGACTTTGAAAATATTTTGGAATAGGTATCTTAGGACTTGGCCAATCCTCTCAAGGAGTGGATGGCCGAGGAACCAATTACCTATTGCCACTCAACACACTGTTTGCCATCTATCCTATAAAAGTAGTCAGAAAATTATTAAAGCTTAAGCTTCAGCTCCCACTTGTTCATAAGCCTGGACTCCGTGTCGTTTTCTTTGTGTGCCTCGGAAGTAACAGCAACACTCAGTCCCTGCTCCTCTTGGGAACATGAGTTATTAAACACAGCAACAGCAGGAAGGCTTTTGCACTAGGGCTTGTAATACCCCTTTTATAGTTCCTGTTTCCCCCCTCCTCGGAACAGAGCTGTTTGCCTTCGGCCACGGGTGAGGTGAGGGTTTATTGGAGCCTCGACCCTCCCAGCAGGTGACTGTCTCTGCAGCTACTCTGTGGAGTTTCCCTTCACAGCCCGTGCGGAGACAGAGGCCAGATCCCCCTGGGGGTTTCTGGATCACAACCCACTTTTTCCAAGTCGTTCTGCGCAGCCTGGTCCCGGGAGCAGACGGGAGGCCGGGGGATGAGGAGGGAGGAAGCATTCCTTGCTGCTACATTCACAGAGCTCCTGGCACCAGCCAGCTCAGCGAACTCCTCCTGAAACCGCTCCAGACTCTGAATCATTTCTGTTGGGAAACCATTCATGCCCCAGCCTGAGCCCCAGCTGACTCCTCAAAGCCCCCCAAACCTCTGGCAGCAGCCTCTGATGCTTTTGGCTTGTCTTGGCAGGGCTGAGGGTCTGGGCTGACACCACGGCCCTCTGTTGTTCTTGGGCAGCAGTTTCCCTGCATCATTTTGCAGTTCCTGCCAGTTTGTGCAGAACTGGACTCAAACCCCAGCTCTGTTTGCTCAGTTGCCCTAAATGCTGTGCTTGTCCCTCCCTCAGTGAGGAGAGAGGCAGCTTTGCACAGTGTGGCTGTATTTTCTCTCTTCATCTCTGGTGCTGCCTTGCGGGGCCTGTCTGCACCCTGTGAGTGTCAGCACTAAATAAAAAACCCCACGATTTGTAAAGCTTAGGATATTTTATAGAAACACGTAAGATGAAAATACTCATTCAGGCTCTAAGGTGCTTGCCCAGCAGCAAGACTGGGACTGTCCCTTGTGGGGGCTTGGAGGGTCTGGGCAGGAACACGGATTTGAGATATGCTCCTGCAGCCTCCCTCCCTGCCTCCCCAGCCTGTCTGAAGTCCCTCTGAGGTGGGTATGTCAGCCCAGTCGTGCAGGTACCTGCTAAGCAGCAGCAGCAGCATGTTTCAGTGTTTAAATCACCTCCCTGCTGCTCTCTCGAGGGATGATTCATGGTGATTGATCACTCGGAGCTGGGTGTGAAGGCAGCTCTGGCTGCTTCCTTACTGGCACTGTAGAGCTTCAAATGAAGCTGATTTTTACCCTTAAAGCTACTGCCTGTTGCAACTGCTCTGTCTTTTAGATTTGCTTCTTTCACTGTCAGTGGGAGAATCCCCTGGAGCTTTCTGGAGCTTTCCAAAGGTATTTGTACCAACTAAATTGGACTTTTCAGCTTGGGGCTTGTTGTTCATGTGTGAGTTGATTGGAAATGAGTTTGGGTTTGAGAGGCTGGTTTCTCCACTCCCCTAAATCTTGGGCAGGTGTTTTAGGTGCTGGTTTGATGGCAAAATCATCCTTTGAGATTCTGGAGTAAACGACATAGATGGAAGATAAAGAGCAATGAGAAACGAAGCTGTTCCAGTGCAAGAAAAGAGAAAGTAACAGTGGAATTATGTCCTTAGCAAGCAAGGCAGAGACACAAGTGACGGCTGATGCTGGGTGACAGTGTATCACAGATCAACCTGCCCCAGTTTCCAGGAAAACTGAGACTTTCATGTATAATAAAAGCCCAGGACTACAACTCTAAAGCTGGGCTAAACCAGCTGCTTTCTGAAGCCCTTTTGTGTCTCAGTTTCCCCACCTGTAAAGCTGGACAATAGTAACTTCCTCCCAGAAGAGCTGCCAGTGGTGGCTGGAAGCTGCTCTGTGTTACAGCACTGAGGAAACAGTGGCTAGTATTAATCATGCCTCATATTTTTTCAACCTTCTGCATAACTAAATTTTGTTTGTTTTGATTTTTAGAACTTGGAATCGATGGCTGGACCAAATTACAGCTGGAAGCTGAGAGCTATAACAAAAGACATCCAAATGCTGCTCAGTTTGCTCTGTAAAGGACAGAACTGCTGAGGCTGCATCACTTGTGGCTCCTGAGCCCGGTGCCAGCACACAGAATTCCCTCCTTACAGCTTTTCCATAGCACGTGCCAAGTATCCAGCTCTTCAGTCTGTTATAAATCATCCCTGATTCTGTAATTGCTTTGCTGGTGATTGTAGGCAGACTCTGGTTGATCCTTCAGTGGTTTTCCTTTATCCAAATTATCGGTGGGCTCTTTTATTGTTGATTCTGTTTTCCACTTCCTTGCTCCCCTTTCCCAGTTCTAGCAGGCCCCATGGCTCCAGTCCAGTGTTTTCCCTGCAAGAGATTGAGGTAGAGCCCCCTCTGCATTTTGGGGCTGCTTTTCCATCAAGAGCTGTCAGGGGAAGGGGCACCTAGTGCCTCTGCCTTGCAGACACAGGAGGCAAACGTGTAAAAGTCATGGAGGTAGGAATACGCTCTGAATCACTCTCATAGGGCTGGGAGCTGCGCTCAGGGCTGGATTTGGAGTCAGACAGTGGAGCACAGCTTGCAGCATGACTGTGCCGTTCCCTGCCTACCCAGGGATGTCTCTACACGGGCGCAGGAGCAGCCAAACAGCCGAGCCTGGCTTGTTGGCACGTGCTCAGCCTGCAGCCAGACTGGTTGGTGCTACTGAGGAGGTCAGGAGAGCTGCTGTGTGGTCCCTCTCCCCCACACTTTCTGCGCCTCCCTGCACTGCAGCACCAGCAGACCTGGCTTTTCAGGGCTCCAGCACTGCGCCTCTGCTCCCCTTTCCCCCCTTCCCCAGGGATGCGTATTCACGTCTCTAAATTGTACTTGTGGAAGTGCACCTGGTGATCCAGGCACTGGGGGAAAGCCCTGCCCTGGGTTAGGTGTGGTGTTGGATGAAAATTAGGGAACCTCTCACTCGGTGGCAAGTAAGATCCAGTTCCCTCCTGTACGACTGACACAAAGCTGAGGTTGTTGCTTAATTTGTATAGTTTCAACTCAAACTCAGACCATAAAAGCCATAAACCAGGGCTCTTTATTTGTGAAAAATGGATTAAGCTGTGAGGGGTTTGAGAGTTTGACTTTGACCTGCTTTTGTTTTTCAAACTTGCAGTTAGATTCTGAAGTGCTTAGCTGGCAGTTCTGAAAGCAGCTCAGGGAATTTACAACGATTCTTGGAAGGGGGTGGGGGATGTATTCATGTGGGTCAGCTCATGAGCCACCTTGAAGAGTTTTGTTTTTAGAAACTGGAGCTATTGAAAATGGAAAGCACTTATGGTCTTTCATTCAGACTTCCCTCACATTCAGGGATTTTCCTTCTATTGAATGGGCATTGACTGCTGCCTTTAATTTTTATTTTGTTGTCTGTTAATGCCCTCTTCAACTTTAATTTCAGGTTGAAGTATTCGGTTCCCTAACCATTCCATGCAAATGGCCATCTGATGTACCTTGTAGTTGAGCAGATGTTATCTTGTTTGGTAATGAAATTCTGCCCTGAGTAATTGGACATTCTTCCTGGTTCCTCGTAATTTAGGCAGAAGAAAAGAACAAAACCTGCTGATTTGATATGAGTAATTGCTTCATTAAGTTATTTGCTTCCTTACCATAACCATCAGCCCAACAAGAGCAGCCTGACCATCAGATCATACATGATGATCCTTTCGTGCTGGGGGGTTTTGGTGGTTCATTGTCAGATGGAATCACAGGGGGAAGAGTTAGGAAACACACAGCTAAATTATTTACCTCTTAACCATGTGCACTTAAGACCACAGAGAGCTGGGCTGTGCTATGTCCTAACCAAGGGAATCAGCCCCTGGAAAAAGCAGAGAGAGAGAGTGTGTATGAGGCTTTAGGTCACCACAGCTGCCTGGCCTCCTGCATCTGAGCATTGTGGATTGATGCTGACAGGCTGAACATCTGTGTTTTCCTACTGTGGAGCAAGAAGGGGAGAGAGCTGCATAAATCCTGGCCAGTGGCAAGAGAATGTGGCTCAGGATTGGACTGTGGCAAGTTCTATGCCATTGTTGTTTGTGTTTAATCATCCTGGGTTTGTCAGTCGGGTTTGCGCAGATGTTTGGGGACACAGGGACTCACAGGTGGCCACACTGTCCCCAGTGACATTGAGGACAGGGAAATAGGCCTGTTCACGTGTTAAGTTACACAGATTTAACTGAGATCTCAGCCATGATTTCCAGTGGGAGATTATACCCCAGCCGTGTGAGCTGCTCTCACTCACATCCCACCTCCCTGTCTCCATGGTTCAGTTTGTTCATGAATAACAGGTCACCCCAAATGCACTTCAAAAACCTACCCCTTGTTTCCTAATTGCAAGCTTGAGAGTCAGGCTGCTGCATCAGAGCAGCCACATGATTCATGTGTGCCTACAGATGAAGTCAGGGCTTGGAGGCTCCTTGGATGTGAATTCCACTGAATTATCCCCAAGCTGCTGCGGAAAGCAGTTCCAGGTCACTGCCAATCAGTCCTGCAGACCTCTGCAAAGCCTGCATGATCCAGGAATGCTATCAGGGACTTTGATCATCCAGCTGATTCCTATCTCCCTCTCCAAGATCTGGGCAGGTATGTTTTTATAAGGCTCCCCTGAGCTTGGAGCAGCCAACATTCCTGCAGCTGGAAAGTTAGGCAATAACAAGTTAGACAGCCCCGAGTTTTAATCCCAGTTTGGACAACCCTTTCTCAGAGCTGTTAGAAATGAAAATATGTGTTTGCTTTTCTTAATAACTAAATGAGGATAATGAATGTCGGTAAGCAGTGCACTGTGTGGATTAACTGACTGGCACAAGAGGTGCATTGTGTGAGTGAATGCTCTGCTAGGGCTGCAGGGGAAAGGCAGGGCCATCAGAGGTGCCATGAGAGTTTAATTTCCTCAAGAAGGTGGCAGAGAGAAGGGCAGATTCTGCCAGTCCCCAGTGCTGGTTGCCAGGCTTTTGTCCTTTCTCACAAGCAGCTCGCTGTCCTGGGCACCAGCAATGGGAATTGGGCACGGACAATGGGAATTGTGCCCTGCAAAGGGCACAGATGTGAGCTGAGCTGTGCCACCAGCAGCCAGTCTGCTGGCACAGAGCTCCTCCAGTGGAAGTGAGCAGATCCAGTGGGATGACTGATCTCCTGGCCCTTTCTGCTGTCTCAGTGAGTCCCAGCTGTTGGATTCTGGGCTGACTCAGGCCCCACTGCACATGCAGCGGTGCCCAAAGCCCTCCCTGGTACCTGCCAGGGCACCCCTGTCTTGGCCAAACCCCACAAGGTCTCATCTCCTGTGTGGTGGTCTCCTGCTTCCTTTCCCTTGAATCCAGGGGCTCTCCACGCTGGGTTTTGCAGGGATCCCCAAGGCCAGGTGCAGTGTCACCGTCCCCCTCCTGCTCTGTTGGGTGGCTGCCTGCCAGCACTGGGCCCTGGGCTGCTGGGGCAGAGCAGGGTGGAAAAGTCCTCTGCATCTCCTCTCCAGCATCCCAGCTGCAAAAGAGTGATTGGTCAGGAAAGGAGCTTGGAGGATCATTTGTAAAAGAAACAGAGCTGGAGAGGGGCATGGGGAGCATTTACAGTCCTGACGCCTGAGGTTCTACCCCTGTATCAGTCAGACATTCTGTTCCCCAAGCCCAGGTCTGCTCTGCTGCACGTGGGCAGGTCTTTGCAGTGTAAATTCCTGCTTCTCCTCGTCTCAGGGAGTTCTGCTCTCTCCGTAACAGCCGCTTTGGCCCACCAGTCAATGCCTTGGAACCCCAGGGCAGCTCTGAGCCTCACCACACCTCTCCCTGGGAAATCTCCATCTTCCTCCCCTTTTGCAAGAGCAGTTTGGTGGGAGAGACTGAAGGAGTCAGTCAGAGAGGCAGTGACACAGCTCAGCGCTCCCGAATGTCTCGCTTTGTGGGACTCCTTGTAATCAGGTTTTTTTTCCCCTGGGGCTCATCCTTTCCTTACTTGTACCCTTCCCTCCCCACTCCAACATGCATTTCTGGGTGCTGCTGCCTCTGCTGTTCTCTCTCTCCCTCTGACCCTTTCCTGGGCCTCTGGCTGCCGGCCTCAGCCCACGGTGTGGAGCTGGCGGTGCTCGTCTCTCCCTCCTCGGATCGCTGCTGTGTTTAGTTTGGGAGATTACGTTTCTGCATGCAGGACCCCCCCACCCCGTGCTGGGGAACGGGGCTCCCTGGAGGAGGATGCTGGGGGAGAGACAGCGCAGACCACCTGCAGCCAATGCTTTTCGTGCCTGCAACAACCCTAACACACGTGTTGCAGGAAGAAGCGGCTGCTGAGGGCACCGCAGCCGGGCTAGGCTCTGCAGCTGCTGCAGCAGGTGCAACATCTGCAGCCCCGGTGGCTGCAGGTGCCACGGGGCTCAGAGCAGCCTGCCCAGGCTCATCCTGCCAGAGGTCACTGCTGTGTGTGTGGAGCTGGGCACCCCAAGGTGGGGACATGCGAGGCTGCTGGCACAGCCTCTCTGAAGAGTGGCCAGCTCTGTGCCTCTGCCAGCACCGGGCTGGCACCCAGTGCCACGGTGGGATGTGTTTGGCAGGGGGAAGTTTGGGGCTGGGGCAGGACGGGTGTGGATGCCGGGGCTGGATGTGCGAGGCTCACACGGTGCCTGCCAGAGCTGCAGCCAGGCTGAGCTCTGCAGTCCAAATCCCTCACTTTCAGGAGCAGTAAATTCCCTCACTGACTTACGAAAGAGCAGGGGGAAGAAAAAAGCTCTGAATGACTTACCTATTCGAAGCCTGTGGGCTCTGCATTGTATTAAACATTAACCTGCCCTTCTGAGCCAAGCGATGGATTCTCTGGGCAATTCCGAGGCCGGGCAGGCAAAAAAAAGGGTTCTTTGTCAGAGGCTATTTCAGAAAATTATCCCTTCAGCCATTTTCTGTTTCATCGTGTTTGTAATGGCCCTGCAGTAGGACGCCTGCCCCACAGTTTGCTGTTTGTGTTTGGGCAGTGGAGCTGATCAAAGGGCCATGGCTCCGAGCAAGCTGCTCCCACCACGCTGCTCCCCAGCAGCCCTGGGACGATGGCACAGACACCCTTGGCACACATAATCACATAAACCCAGAACCAGACACTGAACCGCAGCCATGTGCACGTGTGATTGCACACTAAAGCAGGCACACGTGCACATATCCCCATAATCGAGAAGGGAAAGCTGCCTTTTGAACTTATGTGAAGTGAGAGCCGAGTGTTAAACACTCGTGCCCATCAGAGAGGTGCAGGCAGGGGCAGAGCAGTGGGATCAGTGACCAGGAGCGGGCTCTGCTCCCGACTTTGCCCTTACTTGGTGTACGAGGTGGGGCAAGTCGTTGCACTATTGTTTCTCCTCCACGAATTGTGACTAATGGTTTCAAAAGCACCTGTGGAAAGGGTGATATATCATTGCTATTGCCTTAAATGTGTGCTTGATTAAGCAACAAACCGCCTTTGGTGGTTCAGGAGGGTTTTTTTGATGGAGTTTTGTTGATGACGGCTTTTGCAAACATCTCCCCCCTGCAGACCCCAGCAGATGTAGTTCTGTCTTGCAGCCCTGGGTAGCTGTTGTTGCTACAATCCTGGGAATATGGAGTGCTCCTGAACTGTTCCAGTGCAAAGTCTGGCTGCTTAGCACTGAATCCCCCAGTGACTTCAGCCAGCTCTTCCAGTTTTGCACTAAAGCCGAAGAGAGGCTCGGACAATCCTTCTTCTCAGATCTGTTACAGAGGGGATAATCTATGGCTGAGAAATGGTAAGAAATGCTGATAGGACCATCTCGTCTTAATCCAGCTCATCTACCTCCTTCCTCTGTCCCCGTCCAATGCCAGGGTTAGGGCTGGGGACAGAAAACTTCTTTTCTACTGTGGAAGAGTCTGAAACCAAGCAGAAAGCCCTTCTTGTGGAATCCATGCCTTAGAGCCGGTGGAATTCTCTCACGTGAACAGGACTTGTGCTCTGCACCTTTGTGTGTGGGTGACCCTCCTGAGGGGCTGTGGAAATCTTTCCACGGAGCAGCCTGGCCCTTCCTCCAGCAGTTCAGGCTCCTGCACTTCCCCGTGCCCTTAGAGCAAATTAAGAGCAGCTATGACTTTCTTCCTGTCTGTGTTTGTAATGCCCCCGGCTGATTGCATTTGTGTAATTAATTGCCCAGCCTGCGTCTCGCAGGGGGGTGATCCGGAGCATGTTTGCTCTCCTAGCACGTAAGGAATAGTAAAATCCTCTTCCCCACACCCGGGGCGATGTTTGGGGGCTGTTTCTGGGGTCCGTGTCTCTCTGCTCCCCCCCGCAGCAGCGAGTAAGCGAGGTGCGAGCCTGCACAAACGTTTTGCTCGGTTTGCAGCCTTGAATGAGCCCCGGACGAGCGGGTTTGGAGAGGAAAGAGGCGTTTTCACGGGTCACTAATGCGCTTTGAACTAGAGACGGCAGAGCAGCGCTGACCTGAGCTGCTCCAGCAGCCAAGGGCTGAATCAAATCCATGGGGTGCGCCGGGCTGGAGGCGTGAAATTCCATCCCTTCCCTTCGCTGCAGCGGCGAAATGCACCGGGATTTCCAGGGCGGGGAGCTGGCAGGGCCGAGCCCCGGGGATGATTTGCGTGCCGCGGGGGTAAGGTGCAGCCGCGGGGGAGGCTGAGCCCCGCTCTTCCCCTGCCCGTGCCAGGAGACTTGGAACAGCCCGCACCGGTGCGTGCGGCCGGGAAAGGTGTGTGCTAACAACCGGGAGCGCTGGGCTGCCCCTCGGCCGGAGCCAGGCGCGGATGCGGTGGCACCGTGCGCGTCCCCTCCCCGGCCCTGCCTACAAAAGGACCGTGGCACCCCCGCCACCCAGCACCCCGCCCGGCCTCGCCCCTGCTCCCATGTCACAGCCCGGAGCGACGGCATGAAGAAATCTTCGTATTCAGGTGAGCCTCCCTCTCCTCTCGCCTCTCCCTTTGTGTGTCTCTGGGAAAAGAAAAAGGTCGAAAAACCCCGGAGTACGACGTGCACAAGCGCTCCTGGCTGTGAGCGCTCTGCGGAGGAGCGAACAGCTGGTTCACTGTGTATAAACAAGTGGAAAGGGCTTAAAAAGCAAAGCAAACGCAGCGAGGCAGCTTGTTCCAGGCAGACCCCGGCACTGGGGGCACGGACCTTGTTATCTGAAGGCACCTGTGCAAGCACAGGGTTAGATCCAGCGCCGAGAGGCAGCGTGACATCGGACAGGACGGTGGTGTGTGCGTGTGTGTGACACTGGGCTGCCGGGATTTCCAAACGGGGTGCAAGAGATGGGATCCCCTAATGCTGCGAGACTCTATTCTCCCTTCTCCCCTTCCTGGCTTTGCCAGTCTTGCCCTATGGGGTGAGGGCATTGTGCCCTCTGCTCGTGCAGGCTCCTTCCTCCCCGGCTGGCACAGAGTGTGCAACCATGCCTGGTGTCGCTCCTCTGAATCCCCTGTGAAATCCTGCCCAAGGAAGTGGCTGGTGCACCACAGAGCGGGCACGTCTCCTGTAAAATGTCCCCTGCTCGCCCCGTAAAGTTTAGCTGCCTCTGGCAGCTCCTCCAGCTGCTGGACTCTGCTCTGCAGCTGATTTCTGCTCTGCTCCAGGCACCAGCCTGTGGCTCCGTGCTCTGCAAGCCAAGTTCTGCCCTGGCTTCGCCCTGGCCCCTGTGGGGACATGGTGTCATCATGCCAGCCTCCTCCTAATGCCCCAAGCCACGGGTCTGGCCACCCTGCAGGGGTGTTGGTGGCAGCTGCCGGTCACTTGAGCCACGTCACGGCCACAGGACTCTGCCTGAGCTCATGAGCCACAGGAGCTGGGGGTTTGGCTTCACTCGGAAAATTCACTCTGTGATGCTGCTGCCTGTTTGTTGTTAACATTAATTAGCAACGCTTCTCTCTTGCACATTTTTCTTCTCTCTTTAGTGTTGCTAAATGGGCTGCCGGGAGGGTTTATTAAGGCTTGTGTGCCGGGAACTTGAGACAGTCTGGGTGTGATGATTAGCATGTTGTAATGGATTAAATTGAGTACTAATGGCTGTACACTGTGTGTAGGGAAACCTGTTATTTGTTGTGGCCTCCTGAGGTTGTTGGAGCAGGGAGGAGCAGTGCGAGGAGAGGTCTGGGTACAACTGGCTGCCATACAAAAAAGCTGCCAGTGTTGTGACGTGGTGTTGTGACTCCTTGCAGATGAGGCCAAGGGTCCTTAGCTGCTTTGCTTTTTTGGGATGGGTTGTGCCGGAGTGGAGCTGGTGCACTGCAAAGCCCCGATGTGTCTCCTGGTCGGTGCCCAAACCCTCCTGCACTCAGTGGTACAGCTGAGCTACCATCTGGGCAGCACCTTTGTTTCCAAGGGACTGTGGTTGTATTTTGGAAACGCTGCTTTGAGATTTCCCTGGGTATGGTGCAGCTATTTAAACAAAAAAGAACAACTGCCATGCTCAGAATACACTACAGGGAAGCAACAGGATAGCTGCACTCCTTACAAACACCTCCCACCTTGCAAAGAGCACAGGCAGCGCTGCTGAGCTGCTCTGGGTGGCAAAGGCTTCACTTTGGGCGCTGCAGCTCTGGCCGTGCTGTGCCGGCGCCGTGCCTTTCCCTGATTTATGGGGCGGAAGGTGGAGGAATCACCCACGGCACTGGGGAGGCCACCTTGGAGAGCTGCCACCCCTGTGAGGCGCAGCCAGCCCTCCGTGGTTGGTGTGCTCACAAATCGGGGCACAGCAATGAGCACTCGCTCTGGGGAATTTCATGGGGAATCCAGATTGCTCCTCCAAGACATAAGATGTACAGGGTGCTGCAGGGCCTCTGGGCTCTCTGCTCTCTGTCACAGGAGCTGGTGAGGTGACAAAGTGACTTCTTAGCTGCAAAAGGTGATGCTGATAGCCTCTGGCGGGCTGGAAATGTGGTGCCTGGTTGAGAAACTCCTGAAAATGATGGCAAAGGAAAAAAATGAACATCTAAACACTTTTTGAGGCTAGGGAACGTCCCTCCCTGGCTGGATTTCTCCCTCTCTGGCATATTCTGGATCTGTTTTGTGGACAGGGTCTCCCTGAACCCAGCTGGAGGATCTTGCCTAACTTCCCAGGGCTGAACCTCCAGCTCCATCCTCCTCCGTGGGCGCACCAGCACTCTCCTGTTATGGGGGTGTTCCCTGTCCCAGGCAAGATTTACCTCCCCTAAAGCACTTCAGGGGCGATCCCAACCCATCTGCTGCGACTTCTGAGCACACGCCACATAGGTGGGGTTGGGATGAAGTGTTTACCTTGGGGTGCCTCACCTCTTAGGAGCAGAGAGGCTCAGTCAGACCTTTGTGCCGTAGCCGCGGGCACGTGCTGCTCATCCCGGCGCTGCTTTTGTTCCTGGAACTCCTGGCAGCAGCAGCAGGAGGAGGGGAGAGTGTGAAACATGGATTTTACACAGCAATAACATCTACTGAAGCCAGCTCTTACATGTGTGCCTTGGGGATGTCTGTTATTTCAGTTGCTAAAGGCAAACTTGCCCTGGAATACTAATTTTTAAGGATTTTTTGATTCTCACTTTCCATTACTCAAGCCCAACTGCATTGCCAAAGGAGCAATAGGCAGGGTTTGTGATAAATGACACGACGATTTATAGGTATTTTCAAGGATGGTGCAAGTGGTTTTGGCCAAGGGTGGTTTCAGTTTCAGGTTTATGTGGGATGCTGGCACTCACTAAAATAAGGATCACCGGAATTACAGTGCCTCCAGAGTTATTCGTAGTGGTTATGTGTCACCCACCCTTACCTGAACTGCAGTCTCCTAATTTATTGCTTAGGCACTCAGGGAGAAATAACTCTTCATGTACGAGCTAAAGCGATAGGAAAAATTACAGGAACAACAGCAAGAGCTGTGATTCCATCACTGCAGGAGGATTTTCCCATATTGTGACTCGTAAAATGATTCCCTATAAAGCATGGGAAACAGAATGTAAGTCATATTGGATTTGCTGGTGCTGCCTGGAGAATCTGTGGCTGTCTCATCCCTGGAAGTGCTCAAGACAGGTTGGATGGGGCTCTGAGTAACCCCATCTAGCAGAAGGCGTCCTGCCTGTGGCAGGGGCTTGGAATTAGGTGGTCTTTGAGGCCCCTTCCAACCCAAACTATGCTGTGATCCCATCTCAGCTGGGAAGCTTTGGGGAAACAGCTCTGTCCTTCCTCTGATTGTTGGTTTGTAGTGTCCCAGGGCACCCTCCTGCCCCAGACCTGCTGTGTCCTTGGGGCTGACACCACACGGCTCCTGCAGATGCTGTGCACCGGTGGATCTGAGCCACACAGCAGTAGGTACAGGTGTGGGGGGGGTGTTGTGCCCCACCAAAGGGCTCTGGTTTCTGCTCCAGTCCATCCAGGGAGTGCAGAGAAGCACGGGAGCTCTTGCTGGGCTGGGCAGAGCTGTGGTGTGCAGCTGTGACAGCACAGGGACGCGATGCCACAGCGAGTCCTCACCCAGCACAGAGGGAGGGGGCTCATCAAGGCACAGTGAAGCAGCAGTGCATGGACTTGGCCCCCCCAAATAATCCTCAAGGGCTGTGACTGGCCAAGCTCTGTCTGTTGGGGAGGCCTCGGTCCCTATGTGGCTGTAGCTGGTCTGAAACGGGCTGGAAAAACTGAGACTGGATCTTTTTGATACGGCGAGAGAGAGACCTGGTGTGGTTCCCTCAAAGGCTTTTAACCACCCTGCCATAAAAGCTGCTGGGTGGGGCGGGGATGACCCGGTGCCTATTGTTTGCTCCTGAACCCGACCCCATCTCCCGTCACTGAGCTGGCACCGTCTGTGTCTGAGCTGGGGAAAAATGAACAGACTTGTTCAGACCTGATATTTTTGTATTTTTTTTTCTTTAGTTTGCCGGCCAAACTTCAATATCAAGAAAAAAAATACTGCTTGGATCCAACAAAAACATTCATTTAATTTTAGATTGTCATTTGCAACAGAAATTCAAAATAGTTTGTTTTGAAAAACATAAAGGAAAAAAAACCAACAAACCCTTGTTTTTCAGCTCAGACTCTTAGCTAGCTCTTACTCCCCAAGACTTGCATTGCTGGGCTGGTGAGAGTAAGGAGGATGTGAAAGGGAAGAAAAAAGAGTGAGGAGAGAGTTTTGGAGCCCAGGAGTAGAGGGAAGGGGCAGGACGGTGGTGCTGGCAGTGCCACCGTGGAGTGGGATGCCCCAGGAACACCAGTCCCTTGCCCGAGGCTGTGGAAGGTGTTCTTGGTGTGGGTTGGTGTTGTGTTACCTGGTGTTGCTGAAGCAGCAGGAAGGAAAATGACAAGGACTACAAAATGAACTTGTTTTTTGATAATCCCGAAACAGCAGGAGGCTGGTGCATGGACAAAGGGCTTTGCATTATTTCCAGGATGCTGGAAGCTCTGCAGGTTGGCTGGGTCAGCTGCCAGGAATGATCTGCATCATTCAGACCCATGTGAGAGCTGGTTGATACCGAACATCCATGGCCCCTCATCCTTGCTTTAAGCCCCATAGAAAAGAACATTCAAAATGCTGTTCCTGCATGTCAAACGCTTGCTCACTTTTGGGCAACCACATCTCCAACTTGTCCATACCCATCTCCCACATTTTCACGCCAGTGAGGAGCAGCCATGGTGCCTGCTTACGTTCACAACATTCACACATTCTGTCTTGAGGTTTTTTCCCCCCAACCTCCTCCATTTTAATTTTTTAGCCACTTGATCTATCACATTAAGCTGTTTCCTTCTCTGTCCCTGCCTGAGCCACTTCCCCGTTGCTGTCCATGTGTGGGACAGTGACTTTTGCTGTTCCCACTGGCTGGTGCCCTGGGATTGTTGTTTGAGCTGTAGCAACATTCCAGGATGCCCAGAGCGAGCAGGTACCTTTATCCAGAGTACTGGGGGATCCAGGGAAAATCGGGCATGTCCTTCCCACCCCACATCCCTGAATTTCTCGTTGACTGCTGTGTGGTGGGTGGCAGAGGCATAAGAACAGGGCAGTGCTCCAGACCGTGCTCCCAAACCAGCACTGTCACCAAGAGGCAGCATTGCCCAGCTCTGCACTGCACAGTTAATACCTAAAACAATTAACCATTCTTCTGATGGCTTTTGAAATGGAAAAGTCGTATTCTTCAGAGAATTAGATTTCTAATACGCCTGTCCTCTCTTGAGGTAGTAAAGCCTGCAATTTTCTTGCGTGTTGCAGACTGTTGGAGCCTCTGTTGGATGAAAGCACCTTGATTCCTGGGCAGACTGTTCTCAGCTGCCTTCAGGGCCCCACAGTCAGTTTCTGTGGCTTAGCAGATATCCAGAGCTGTTGATGGCACTTGGCATCAGTCCTGGCAAACTTTCCTCAGCTCTTCCTTGCTGCAAAACCCGAGGTGGGACCATGAGAAGTCCAATCCAAAGGCACAATTGTTTTATTCTCCTCCCGTGCTGACAGAATATAGTGCCGTGGACGTAAACGCGATATGCCATCACATGTTCCCGAGGGCTCGTGATGATTGATGGAACCTTGTTATGAAAAGCCCTCCTATGGCAGTGTCGTGCTGTGCTGGGGTGGCCGGATCAGTGTGATGGGTTTGGTTGGGTGTGGGTTTGGTTGGGTGTTCTGCTGTTTCCAGGCTTGGTGGCGTGTGTAGGCAGGGGCAGAGCTTTGCTCCAGGTAGGGAAAACATCCCAACATCTGTTAGAGAATAGTTTGGAGAAGCAAGGAAATCCAGCCTGTGGAGAAAGACAAATAACAAACCGCAACTCGCAGACGTTTGCAGAACATAATGAAAGGCCCTGTGGGGCCCAGTGGGGTGAATTCTGCTTCCCCAAAGTACCCATCCTCTTCCTGAGACCACCTGGGCTGAGCAAGGAGAAGTGGTGGCACGTGGAATAGGGAGGGGCTGCAGGGACATCCCAAAAAGCAGTGCTGACAGCGAGCAGGGTGCTCTGCGTGAGGCCAACCTCTACCTCTTTGATGAGGGGTGTCTTGGGGTTTGCTGCACAAGGTGTGATCCATATCCAAGGAAAAGGCTGTGGAAGAGGAGAGGGCTTTGTATTGCAACGATTTGTGAGGATTTAACCTGTGGGATGGGTGCGTGAGGCCAGGGAGCTCACAGAAAGCAGGCAGAGGTGACCTGCAGGGGATACCTGTCCCTTGGGGTGATGCCAGCTGGCCATGCCAGCATGTTTAACACCACACCAGGCAGTTCCCCTTCCTGCCTGGTCCTCGCATCCTCAGGAAAAGCAGCTGAGCTTGTGCAGCCTCATGGAATCACACAAGCACTGGTGTGGTGGGAGAGGGAGCACAGCCACTGGTGGCTCAGCCTGTTCCCACAGTGGCCTCAGGGACTGAGTGGTGACAAGGACAGCTCAAGGCACCTTTTCAAGGTTCGTGTTTGAGAGGGGCACTCACAGCTGCCTGGGAAGCTGCTTCCTGCTGTGGCACTGCTCAGGTGAGCTTCTCCCAGGGCTCAGGGGGATTCGGGCCTCTCTAGAGCAGGGGTTGGCATCCATGGGGCATGGCACCAGAGCCTGGGAAAGGAAAGGTTTTGTCCAGTGCTGCAACACTTGTGAGAACAGCTGACTGTGCTGGGCAGGAGGGGGCTCGTTGGGAAGATCTTCCCTGAGTTTCAGCATTGATCACTGCACTGCACTCTCTGAAGCACAACATCAGTGATTTCCGTGAGCTGAACTTCTCATTTCAGCTTCAAATCTGACGCCCAGAGCATGTCACTGTGCCCTCCATTTCCCTCAAACACTGCTGCCTTCATGGCTCCCAGGTCAAGCAGATGGAAGTTAAACTGGAGGGATGATTGCAAGTTGGAACTAGCAGCAAAAAGGTTTTTTTTTCTTCCCTTTGTCCATGCCAGATGAGTATTATTTACAGGAAACACTTTGTACAGCTTTGAGATTTGTTTAGAGAAGGAGTGTAGGGGAGGAGGCAGCTGAAGGCAGAATGGAAATTAAAAAGGTCACAGTAATGCTCAAGAAAATCCATAATTTCCTGGAGTGGGAGTACTGCTATTCTGGGGACTGAGGGAATAGTGGAGTTTGGGCTCCAGCTCCCGGGGGAGAGAGTGCTGAGGGATGAACTGGCTCCCCTTGGGAAGGGACGAGCGTGGCCTCATGGGGCCGAGCCCAGAGCAGCTGCTGGGGACAGAGGGTCCCTGACACTGCATTGTTCCCTCGGCTCATCCAGAGTCACGTCCCTCGCAGGCCGTGGTGGCCATGCCAGGGACTCTTGGAACACTTGGGACAGCGGGGAGCGAGCCAGAGATCTCGGGAGCAGCCCCTGGGGCCGTGTTTGCTTTGGCCTGGTGTTATCCAGGGAAATGGGGATCGCCTGCAGCTTTGTGTGATGGGGAGAATAAACAAAGGGAGCGAGGAGGAGATGCCTGCCGCTGCTGCCGCTGCCGCTGCCGCTGCGACTCAGTGCTGAGCTGTGAGTGCCTGGGCACGTACAGAGCAAAGCTGCTGAGAAGAACAACAGACGTTGGAGCAGGACAAGTCAGGACAAAGGACTTGCACAGGACAGCCCAGGGAGGTGGCAGGGGGTTGTTGCAGGGAGTTAAGGAGGCTGGAGGCTCTGTTTTGCCTGCAGGAAAGACCCAGCTCTGGGCTGTAGAAGAACAAGTCCCACCCTGGCTGGTGGGAGCCCCTGGCCTGCCCAGGTCTGTGATAGGTGACTCAGCCACCAGCACCCTAGAAAGGCTTTGCTCTCCTCATTTTCAACTTCCATCCTTCTCCCAAGAAGACTTTCAATTAACTTTCAAACTTAAAAGCAAAATCTAGGTACATTTTGATCAGTAGGAATGAGGATGGTACATAATTCTTTGCCAGCGTGGAATTTAATTTGGAGAACTGAAAGTTGATGATGTCGCCAGTCCAAGCCTAATTCTCCTCGTCCTCTTTGCTTTGGGGAAGGTTTTCAAGCTCACTGATTTTCAGTGTTCTGGTGATAGAAGAAGTCACATGTGCTGCAGTGCCCTTATCTGAGGTCAGTTGCTAGAAACACTGTCAAATCCTTCAATTCAGACCTTTATGGTGTGCTCTTGCAGCCCTCTCTGGCACATGAAGGGCTTTTTCCCCTCTGGTGTCCTGCCTTCACGTGTTTTAGAGCAAGCTTTATAGAACTGGTTATAATGCTGAGAAATGTGGGTTTGTGTTGTGCCCAAACTGTACCAGAACGAGGAGTTTCATGGGGTTTCAGGTGCTTGTTTTTTAATTTATTGGGGGCTTTTTTTAGCGGGTGAGTTATGGCTCTCAGAGCTGTTGAGTATGGACTGAACAGCTCAGACACAACCTGCAGGACTGCCATTACTGCAGCTAATTACCCTTTGACATCAATTTCCATCCAGCTCCATCTTCATCTGTGAATGCTTTCCCAAATTGCTGTTCTGACAAGTGAGATGCCCCAGTTGCGAGGTCCCACATCTGAGAGCTCGGGAAGGCTCTCAGTGCTGTGGCTTGTTGGGGATGTCATGGCTTGGGTGGTCTCCTCGTCCTGCTTGGCAGCTGGAGCAAGAGGCTGTGAGTTATTTCCCCGTGGTGGGTTTTTGTCAGATAAACCTCCCAGCAGTGATGTGAAATGGCCTGACAGCTGATTCCTGCAGTTAGTGCTGGGAGCAATGAGTTAATCCCGGGAAGGATGAGCTCACCCCTTGAGAGTTTGATCCATCTGTGGAGGTTTAAGACCTTCCTCTGTGGCAGAGCTGCTCTGCTCTGCGTGGTCCTTCATGGACCAGCCTCTCTCCAGGAAATCATCATCATCAGTGTTTTAAAATATATCTCAGTCCTTTTGGACAGTGCACACGGTGGGGAGAGGGGAGGAGGGTGTCTGTGGCTGCGTGGTTATTTTGTGTGTTTGACTCTGTGAAGTTTTTAGAGACCATTGTGGGAAAAGTGAGAGCCCTGTTCTTGAGCTGTGATGGAGAGGGAACAGTGAAAAGATGTTTCAGAACGTGTATGGATTAATGTTCAGATCTTACTGCGCCTTTCATCTCCTCTGGGCCCTGAATACAAGTATGGGAATGGATGTGAGGCAGAAAAGTCTCCCATGTCCACGTGCTGGGTGGTTATTTTTGCAGGGTTTTGCATTAAACCCTTTTATAGACTGCGCCTCTTCCTTGGTGGATGATTTTTGGGCTGCTGCTGGCAGAGGTTGTAACACAGGAAAAGGATCTGGAAGATTGGTACAGGGCATGGTCACACAGCTCCTGCTGAGCCAGGAGCAAAACCTCACCTCAGTCCTGGGTAAAAATAAGCAGTGTCCTTGTTCCCAGCCCTGTGGCAGCATTTCCGTGCACAGAGCCCCTCCAAGCGATGGGCAGGCTGCTCCTGGGAGGCACACAGGGCTGAGAAGTGTTTCCCACAGGTCAGGGGTACACAGGAACGTGGGCCAGCGGGTGGGAAAGCAGAAACTGTGCTGGCAGAGATGTCCCCAGGTACCCGCGAGCTGTGGCTTTTCTCCTCCCTCCTCACCCCCCTCCTCTTTGCTGGGGCTGCCCAAATAGGCCCTGCTTTCCCCAGGACTGTCCACACCCTCCTGTTTCCCATCTGGAGATGGCCTTGTTTGGATTTCTGGAGGAGCACGGAGCCTGCTGGGGTGGGTTTGTTTGCGCTTCTCTCTGAGCAAACACCCGCCCGTCACGCGGGGCTGGCGCAGGTGGCACCTTGTCCCCTTCCTGTGCACACAGCCTGCAGCAGCTCCGGCCAGCCCTGCTCGGGGCTGGATGTGGGGCGTTTCCAGGAGGCTCCCCTGGCACTCTAGGGCTGGAGCAGAGTCCCAGAGAGAGGAGCTGGTTCAGTGCAAACAAACCCTTGGACCGGAGCTGCTCTGCCTGGCAGGTGCAGCCTCTCTGTCCCCACTGGGGAGCCAGTGCGCAGCAGGAGGGGTTTGCAAAGGGGACAGTGCTGATGGAGAGCATCTCCTGGTGCTGAGCCTGGGCGCTGCTGCTGGTCTCACACCGTTCTGACAGCCTGTCTCCCACCCCTCGCTCTGCATCAGCTCCAGCCCACGTTTTCAGGCACCTGCCTGGAGTGCCTGTCACCCTCAGCTACTCCTCCAGTTGACGATGACACAGCCTGGCAATTCGGCCCATGTGGGATGGGAATTTTTATAGGGATCTCACACAACCCCTGACTTGAGTCTGGTGTGTAAATTAGACCTTTAAATTGTGCTGGTCCTTGCCTGGTTGCGCTGTGCCCTTTTGGAGTTTTTTCATAGAATCACAGAATCTGCTGAGTTGGAAGGGACCCACCAGGATCATCGAGTCCACATCCTGGCCCTGTTCAGGACACCCCAAGAATCCCACCATGTGCCTGAGAGCTTTGTCCAAATGCTCCTTGATCTCCAACAGGCTTGGCCCTGTGACCACCTCCCTGGGGAGCCCATTCCAGTGCTCAACCACCTTCTGGGTGAAAAACCTTTTCCTCATATCCAACCTAAACCTGCCCTGACTCAGTTCCAGCCATTTCCTCGAGTCCTGTCACTGGTCACCAGAGTGAAGAGATTGGTACCTGCCCCTCAGGGGGATGTTAAAGACCACAGTGAGGTCTCCCCTCAGTTTCCTCTTTTTGTTTGGTTGTTGTCCTTTTCTAGTGTACCAGGATTGATTTGGATTCCAATCATCTCTAGCAGTTCATCCTCACTGGGGATCGTCATCATCTTTAATAACTTCTCTTCCCATTTCTGGTGGTTAATGAATGGTCAAAACACAGCTGGGAGGTCAGGCTTTGGATTGAAAACTGCCTTGACAGAGCCCCTCAGAACACCCTGGAAGCATCCAAGCCCTGTTCCCTATGGATTATGGGCAAAATAAGACTAAAAACCAAGTAGAGACCTCTGCTTTGGGGGCTTAACGGCCTCCTCTGCTTTTCAAATCATGTCATCATAATCTTTGCAAGATTAAGCTCTGTTTCAGCTGCAGGGGTTTTTTATTAATTTCACTTTGTCGTGGAATAAACTGATGGTGACAGATGCCCAGGAGCCCTGGAGGTCAGTGCTCTGTTTATGCACAGGGAACTTAGGGTGTGAAGGGTGACAGTTGCCTCTGGAGGGGAACATGGATGTCACCTTCTCATGGAGCACGGGTCTGTCTGGCAGTGACTTTATCTGTACTTGTATCACCTGGGCAGAGCCCACAGAGGGGCTTTGGCCTCCTCCAGGGGATTCACTCTGTGGATAAATATCCCTTTTCCCTGGGAAAGACAGAGGAACACGCTGCCTCAGTTGATTTGTGTGCCCTGAGTGCTGCTCCTTGTCGGGTGACTGCAGATAACCAAAGTGCTTCCTATTCTGGCAACTGTCATTCAGACATTGATCTTAAAGCTGAGGGAGCTAATATCCTGTATTGCTGAGGGCTGAGGGCTGGAAAAAAAAAAGGTGGAATTCAGTTTTGCCCGAGTTGAGCCATCTGAAAGCATCTCTGAATCAGAGCTGGTCCCTGCAGCCGCTCTCCAGCCAGATGATTCACCCTATCTGCCCCCTCAATCTGGGGCTGGAGGTGACTCAGTGCTGCAGAGCCCAGCTCCTGGTGGCTGTGGCTTCCAGGTACTGGTGGGGTGAGGAGTAAAACGTTCTGGAGATCTCTGGTTGTGGCCCCAGGCAGTGGGCATCCTTCCTTCAGGCACTAAAGCAGGGGGCTGCCAGCTTGCAGCCAGTGATGAGTGTGTGGTGACTGCTTGGCATGGCAGCAGCGTCCCTCCTGCAGCTGGGGCTGCTGCCCCTGACCTACTCAGGGCACAGCTGGTTGAGGAGCAGCTGGGTCATGCTAAGGACAGGCGCTGACAGAAATCTGATGTCTCAGGCACGGGTGAATACATTTGGCCTGGACCAGTGGATGTTCTTTTCTGGCTCCAAAACTGCTCACAGAGAGGTGCTCCAGTGGGGAGAGGAAGAAGGGTGCCAACAGGAAGCTTGCTGAGACAACACAGAAACATTTTCTGCTCATGATCTTAGCCTCTGGAGATAAGGCTGGAATTTTGACACCCCCCCCCAGAGCATCCTCCCTTGGCCCCATGTCAGTCCCGCAGCTCTTGACAGGGGAAGGAATGGTGGAGGGAGCCTGGGTGATGCTCCTGCCAGGGATACAAGGGCTGGAAGGAGGTTTGGGCTGGAGGGATGTGGCAGTGCCATGGATCCCCTCTGGACAAGAGGTGTTGGAGTCCTCAGGCTGCAGAGGGTGCTGTCTGTGAGAGGTCAGCTCATGTAATGAACTCCAGCAGTGGTGTCGAGGTCATCAGGAGTGACCTGAGCCTCCAGACAGGGAAATACCTTCCAGGTCTGGCTGGCAGCAGGCTGTGCACGCCCCAGGGCAGGTTTCTCGCTGTGTGGTTCATTCCTTATGGCCCAAGGTGCCTGTTGAGGAGCTTCACCCTGTTGGAATCCCCACTTGGCACCACGCGGGGGCTCGACAGTGCCAGGGTCAGTGCACCGGGGTTTGGGTCACTTAGGAGTAGCAGCAACTGCCCTTTTTGTGGCGAGGATTTGCATAGTGGAGACTGAACATCTGGACTGTTGGGGTGAGTGACTCGGGGGGGAGGAGGTTCTGGATGGGACCCAGGGCTCCGCTGTCGGCTCCGTTACACCGAGCGTGCCATGTTCCCTGGACAATGCTGCCTTTCACCGCACCCACAGAATGGGCTTTGTACCTCCTGTGTGAGCCCTCTTTCTCTCTATAAAGGCTTCCTCAGAGGCTGCAGGCACTGCTCCACGACTTGGGGTGGTTTTCACCTGTGCCAGGAGTGATTTCACTCTGCCTTTTGCCAGGGCTGGGCTGTTTGGTGGCGCCGGGTGCTTTGCTTTGCCCTTGCTGGGAGATGAAGAACCCCGTTAGAAGAAGGAGTTGCACTGGGGCCACTTGGTACCTGGAGAGGGGTGTGTGTAACCATGGAGTAGCATCAAAGAGGTGGTTTTTATATCTGGGCTTTATTTAAATGAACCCATTCCTCGCTTTCCTGCTGCTCTGCTCTAGAGCTGCCTGTCGGAGAGCATGGCTTGGCAGAAAGGTACAACTGGGTCTAGAATTATTTTATTCATAGAATCAAAAAATATTCTGAGGTGGGACACGCAGGGTTCGTGGAGTCAAACTCCTGGCCTGGCACATGACAGCCCCCAAATCCCACCCTGTGCCTGAGAGCATTGTCCAAACGCTTCTTGAACAGGGTTGAGGCCGTGGGGGAGCCTCTTCAGTGCCCCACCACCCTCTGGACGAAAAATCTTTTCCTAATATCCAGCCTAAGCCTCCCCTGGCACAGCTTTTTGCTGTTTCCTTGAATCGTCTCACTGGTCACCAGAGATAAAAGATCAGTGCCTGCCCCTGCTCCCTTACAAAGACTTTAAAGGACAACCCAATAAGATATTGGCACTTGCATGTTGATTCTACACTTGTTTTTAAATGAACTTCGTGCTTTTGTCCTGGGTGTCTCTGATGGGTTCTGGGGCACAGCATGGGCCATGGGGACTGGTGAGAACCTGGCCCTTCATTAAATGCCTTTAAAGGGGTTTATAGAGGGAGTCTGTGGGGCAGAAAGGGTGCACACAAGAAATTTAATCATGGAGTTGACTGGCCCCTCACAGGCAGAGCTCTCTCTTCCATCTCCAAGTCAGACACCCACAGAAAGACCAACAACCATGGTCCCAAAACCAACTACACAAGTGGCTTGAGGGTCTAAGTGCAGCATCTTGTAAGATCCAGATGGAATTCTGCTGCAGTTTGTAAAGGCACTTCTGCAAACTCCAGTGTAAGCTGATCTGCAGCATTAGGCACTCAAATATGGCCTAAATTTGGCTGAAGTTCTCTTCCAACTTCCCTGCTGCAGCCACTATTAAATATAATTGTAAGATACAAGGAAAAACACCAAAGAATGTTATTAGTTTATTAAACTGGGTTGCCTTGGCTACTTCTGAGGTAGAATTAATAGGAGAAAACCCTCAATTGTATGAGGCCAGGGCTTCATTGCAGCCTCAAATTGTAACTTCCCTTCTCTCCCGTTTAAGGACAGCGGACATTATCTCAGGAATCTATAGATAGTGTCTGAGTCATTCTTTAAAGTACAGCTAAAATGTGAAAACATTAAATAATATATCCCTGCAGCTCTTCTGACCAGGGGAAGTGTTTGACACCTCATTTTACAGGTAGGGAAGGGTATGTGGAGGAGGAAAATTACGTGCAGAGAGTCATGTTGGAGTCCTGATGGTGGCTGAGCAGTTCCTGACTCCTCTGCTGGCAGCTGGCTTTGCCCCATGGCCGAGCTGGTCCTCAGCATCTGCCCAGGGCAGGATCAGCCTCGCAGGAGCAGAGAATCAAAGTGTGGCTGGGTTGGGGGCAAAGATAAATGTGCATGTGTGATGTCCCAAGGGAGAAACTGCCATTCTGAGCTTAATTTTTTTGTGTGGGGCTATGCAGGGAGCCGGTTTCTGAACCACAGCTCAGAGCTTGGGCTTTCTGACTTTTAGGCAGCTCTGTGCAGTATCAGAGTACCCCAGGGGAGCTGCCCAAGCAATCCAGGCTCACCATTGTGTGAGCTGTGTGTATGTGGTGCTGGGTGTGCCTGCTGCCCTGGGGCTGCTCAGGTAGAAGGGCTCTGGTAGAGTTTGCAGCCTGAAGTATATTTAGAATATATATATATTAGTGTAGAGAGAAAAGTGCCCATTTTCTGCTTGATCTTGATGCTCTTCCAAGGTTGCCTGTTCTCAATCGAGTGCCCGGACAGTTTGTGCATCTTGACCCTGAATATTCACCTGAGTTTCTGGCTAGGAAGGGATTTAGTGACCGTGGCCTCCTGGCTGCCCCTTTGCCTGGTGCTGGTTCCTTCACCCAGATGTTGCCTGGCTGCAGTGGAGCATCTCTCGTAGGCCAGGAAGGAAGAGGACACTTTGTCCAAGTCTGGAGTGAGACTTGGATTTGCACCTAAGGAAAATCCCTGGCTGAGTTTTCCCCTTTGCAGCACCTGCAGAGTCACACACTGGTCTCAAACCCTGTATCTGCTCCAGCACTGATGAGGAGGTGCTTGTCAGGGCAGGGCATTCCAGAGTGTCCAGGTCTGCTCTGGGTGTCCTGTTTGCTCCAGGTGCTGCCAGGCCTCTGACAAGGACCCTGATGGGTCACCCCGTGGGTCGCCCAGGCTCAGGAGAGCCCTTAACCCCTGCCCTTTGTCGTCTGCTGCCCTTCGGCCACGGCGCTGCTGCCTCTTTGTTCTCGGCTTGTCTCCTTTGTACACCCCCACCCCTCTCTGGGAAAAATCAACATTTGCCTTGCTGAGCCTTGCAAACAGAAGGGGTCTGTGTTCCATCCCGATGGCAGCCCAGGGCTTGCAGGGCTCCCATGATAAATCCAGTGTCGTTTGTTGCCAGGGGACCCTCTGAAACACAAGTTTGGGAGTTCTGTATGTGTGCGAAATGAGCAGGGAAGCAGAGAGCGGTCACTGAGTAAATGCTGGGGCTGAGAACAAAAATGTGGGTTGCGTTGAGGTTATAAGAAGATGGCAAGAAATTGATTTAAAATCTAAGTAAGGATGACTTTTTAATTTTATTTTTGGTTTTAATCTGAAGCACCATGTTGCTGCTTCATGTGCTAGAGCTGCACATAGTTCTGGAGCACAGCAGAGAGCCAGATGCTGGGCTGGGATGTTTGCAGCAGGACTTCTGTGTGGTCACAGCCAGAGTGTTGCAGGCCTGTGGAAGTGGGGAGCAGAGCTGCGGGGTGGCTCGGGAGTATTTGATCCATATGGAAATACCACACTGGAGTTTTAAAATTCCTTTCCCCTCCTTCAGATCTGCCCGTGGTTTTCTCCAGCTAATCCATGGCCACTGCCAGATGAACCCAAGAAAGTGAGGTGCACATGTGAGGCTGGAAGCTGTAAATGTTGGGGGGTTCTGGAGGGCGAAGGATGAGCAGTGATTATTTGTTTTTCCTTTGTTTCCATAGTGCTCTGAGTGCTGAGCCTTATCCCTTGTCCGTTCGGGCTCCTAGGGACTCTTGTGTTATTAACGTTAATTAACTAACACGTTTCTAGCTTGCTGGAGCTCTTGTGGCAGCTGGTTAATGTAAGAGCTTGATTATTTCCTTCTTTGAGCAAGGCTGCAGCTTGGATGGGTTCAGATGCCTTCCCTGCTTCCCACCTCTGCTGGGATGCTGCAGGTTCTGCAGGAACAAATGGGACCAGGTCCAAGCTGCTCTTGCCATGGCTCTGCAAGCTCAAAACCCCCTCATTTAGCGAAAATGCCACAGGGCACCTGTTCATTGAACTGTTCTTGGGTCCTGCTTCTCTCTCTCTTGGATTTCGGCAGATAAGGAGTGTGAGCGAGTGAGGAGCGTGGTGGAAACAGGGTGAATTTAGAGGGACAAAACCTCTCTGGAAATCTGGTTAGCATCAACAGTGACCTGGGAGGGATTTTAGATCTGACAGTGGTTACCAGGTTCATCCCCACCCAGTCGAGCTTCACAAGAGCAGTTTTCTCTTCCTACATAAACCCTTTTCCCTTGCCTGCCACTGCTAAGTGAAAGGATCCCCTAAGCCAGCAGAGCTGACATGTACAAAAGGCCCATTTTTGCAGCCCCTTCCACTTTGTGTGGGCACTGGTGCTGTGAATGTGCATCTGCACGAGTCATCTGCTGTGGTGACGTGGCACCTTCGCTGCTGCCCGGCTGGATTGCTGGAACGCTCCAACCAGCAGGATTACAGATGATGACTAACGCACTTTTTTTCGTATGAAAAACTGCTTGTGCTAATTTTTTTTAGTGCTTTCATGACTGTCCAGCGTATCTCTGAATGAGTATCAGCTGTGAGGAATTTGTGGTCAGTAAAGAAACAGATGATCACGAGGGGCGGTGAAATGATCTTGTTATTTCTACAAAGTGAATATCTGAGGACTGAGCTTACTCACCTCGGAATAAGCTCATGGGGAAAAGTCTCTGCATTGTTTGAGGGCCATTTTAGCTCTTGAACAACTTGCCAAAGCACTTGAGATCACTCCAATGTTTTAATCTTGACGCTGAGTTTGAACGTCTCCAAAAAGCCAAGACTTAGTTCAAGCACGAGCTTGAATCCATGTTGACCAGATAAAAGTGTGTGCTGTGGGTTTTGCGGGTGAGCCAAGGCAATTTTCTGGCCTTAAGCTTTATGGATGCAGGAGTTGATTTCCTGAGAATTACTGCAGTTTAATTTGAGTTAACAATTTGAATCAAAGTCTAAATTTGAGCCAAGGTTAAAGTGCTGTGTCCCCTGTCACCCTCTACCACCACTGGTCCTCCTACCTAACACAGCCCTTTGCTGTGGCCAGACCACTGCTGGCTCTGGGGAAGCCTTTCTGGCATTGCAAAAATTGAGGCTTGGGTCTTGCTGCCTCTTATCATCAGCACAAGCTTTTGGAACGATTTTTTAGTCTTGGAATGTTTTTGGCACCTGCCAGAAGTAGAGTGTTGTGGTAGGAATGGATGCATCTTGCTAACACCAATTTTCCTGTGGTTTCCTTGAGGGGGATTTGACCTCCAGCCTCGGGCTGGGTTCTTCCTAAGTGTGAACTCCTGGCTCCCTGGGCTGATGAGCAGGGTTGTGTGGCTCCAGCTCCTACGTGAGGGAAATTGGTGGTGTTTTAGGCTGCCTGTCTATGCTCAGCTTTGACCTGGACACAGCTCGTTGGTGCATCTGGGCTGTGTTGGAGAAGGTAGTGGAGCACTCCTGAGTCTGCCATCAGTGCCCCTTGGCCACAGCATCCCTCCATCCCACCAGCATCCCTCCATCCTGGTGAAAGCTCAGTTTCCTGCCAGAGATATTTGATCCAGAATGAAACCATGCACTAGGGTTGAAGTTGTTTTGGTTTTTGTTTTTTTCTAGCTGTGCTCAGCTTCTTTGTAAAGGGTTTCTGTTACACAGAATCTGGAAAAGTGTCTTTTATTCTTCAGTGCATGTTTCTGATTAGTACTGGAAATGAACATGAATTTTTTTCCCTTTTTTTTTTAAACTGTATTCCTTTTGAGGTTAATGTTGCAAGTGGATTTCAAGCTAATGGAAGAGAAGCTGTAATTGTGTGGTTCATTGGACTCGGAGCAATAGAGATTCTTCTTCCTTTGCTAATCTGCACACAGATGTCCCTCCCTTGCAGTCCCTGTGTCCCCAGCTCTCTCCAGTGGCACCTCCATGTGTGGGCTCTACCTGCAAAGGCGATGTCCTGTGTCAGCATTAAAGCTCTGCAGCTCAGCCTCCAGCAGCTGGAGCATCAGAGAAGCCACAGAGGCAGCGATTGTGCAGTGTGGATCAACCCACGTGGGGGTTTTCCTCCTCTTAACAGCTCCAGGCCTTGCTGCTGGTGAGGTCTTCTCCAGCCACTTTATCCCTGGAGCTCTCAGAGCCTGTCTGGGTGGAGCAGGGTGAAATGCAGCTGTCAGTGAAGGCAATTCCTACCCCTCTCTGGATGGCACCTGTGACATGGACACAACGAGAGAGATTTCACACCCTGTGTGGCCCTAAGAGTGTTGAGATGGACTTGCACAATGAACAAAGAGTGGAAAACCCTGTCCCAGCAGTCTGCACTGGCACCTGAGCAGGGCAAAGTGACATTCTTCCTGTCCTTTTTATCATCCCTAGCTGACAGCAGGAGGGCCTGAGGGGATGGCAGAGGGCAGGATGGGGTGGAGGAGGTAGGGCTGGGTGCGTGCAGTGCACAGGGGCTGCAGGTCCTGCCCTGGGGAGAGTCAACCCTGCCAGCCTTTGCTTTACAAGCTGCTGGTGGCGTGTGGGTGCTGTAACCCCTCTGAAGGTTTGTTCTGCTGAGGAGTCCCCACTGGAGCTGAACTCCAGAGGTGGCTCTGTGGTCAGGCCCAGAGCTGCACACCCTGGAAAGCCAGGAGTGGGGTTATGTCCAGAGCATTGGATGGAGACGTCTCCAGTGCTGTGTGGACACCCTGCCGGGCTGGGCTGGGTGCAGGAGGAAGCTGCATTATCAGATCTCAGACCCCGCAGTAAATACATGGAACAGAAGCAAGGGTCAGGCTGGCTGCTCGGATGAGCTGGTGCCACTTTGCTGACTCCAGCACAGTGTGGGATGGCTCCTGCTGGGTTTGGCCCATCCTTTTCCATCATCACCTTTGTTTGGCTGGGGTTCTTTTGTTTGTTTGTTTTTTGTTTGTACTGGACGGCGTAGAGAGAGCGAGTTCCTGAGCTGCATCCTCCGTTGTTTGTCCTCCCTGTGTGGTTTCTGTTGATAATGGGGATTGCTCATTTGTCCTTTTGAATTTTACATCATCTGAGTGTAGCAGCGTGGATGGCTTACTGTGAGGAGAAAATCAATCTCACGTGGGCTCTCTCATCACTGTTATATGCATCCAGAAGGTTTGAGGTGTTTCCTCCAAAAACTCTGGTGTGCTTTATAGAACGTATGCCTTGACTTCATTGGAGGTGAACATCTCTGGCAGTTCCCTGGTTATCTCTCGGTTCAGATTCAGCCAGCTCAGCTAGAAAAGTCACACTGGACATTTCTCCAGACAAGCTGGATTCCATGCCCCTGCTGCCCTGTCCTTGTCTGCATCCCCTGCAGCAGGCTGAGCACCCAGAAGGTGCTCCCGTTTCAGTGCTGGGATGCTTTACACCCATCATGTGTTACATCAGAAGCATGAAATGGTAGAAAATTTGGTCCAATATTGTCTGGAGGGAGCAATTTAGATGTGAGCCTGGCACTGACACGGTCGTAGCAGCAATTCTGGACTTTGTCAGTTGTGAAGGAGACCCCAGTGAAATCCAGAGGTTTTGGGTGCTGCTGCTTTTCTGCTGGGCCATATGGCCCCAGCCCGTGGATCTGGAGGGAATTAGTCATTGATTATAAAACATGAAAAATTACTGCTTAGTGAGTGAGCCAAGGTGAGGCTGAGCAGGACTTTGTCCTGCTGAGGCACATCTGCTGGGCTGAATGAGCCGCTCTTGGACTGACTGAATTTTAACTGCTGGACTCTTCCGTTCCGAATTCGTTCTGCCAGGAACGAGGGGAAGAATTCCCACTTTCAGCTAAATAAAGCATATTGCATTATGGCTCTTAGTCCAGTGCATTTCCAGCGTGGCTTGAGGGCGTTTGAATGGCGTTGAGAGGGAGGGCTCACAGACACTGTGTCTGTGGTGGAAATGTTTGATTTTCATTTCACAGCTCAAATGTGGGGCTCAGACTGCTGCTTCCGGGCTATAAATAGAGGTAACCCCAGAACATGCTCAGCAGCTGATGCTCTCTGGTCCTGCCCACTCCGCCCGCTTCCGGGCAGTGTGTTCACAGCAGCATATTTTTAGCTGTTGCTTTCCCATTATTTATTTTATTTTTTGCCAGATCTTCTCTCCTTGCCGTGCCAGGCTGCCAGCTTTCCCTGCTGTTTATCTGCTTTCCAGGACTGTGTCTGGATCCTCCCTCAGTGGAGGGGCAGTGGGGCATCCCAGATAGCAAGCTTGGCTTGGACTCTGCAGCTCTCCCTCCTCTTTCTAGATCCTCTGTTAAGGTTTTTGGCTGCCTGGGTGAATTTTGTGTTTGCTGCTCATTTTCCCTTTGGCTGAGAGGGGATTAACAGCATTATTATGTATTATTAATGTTGTTAACAGGCAGTGAAGCAACAGCTGTCAGAAAAACCTCCTCCTAGCGCTGCCTCCAACACAGAGCAAATCACCTCAGCTTGCCCATCCCTTTGGAAAAAAGGGTGTGAGTGGCAATTCCAGCTCCCCAGAGAAAACCTGGGAGACAGGGCACGTAAATAAGTCCTTGGAAAGGTTTGCATGAAAGCCACAGGCTCAGCCAGGGCATGGATGCTCGGATGGCTGTGCTGGATGCTCCAAGTCCTGTGTGTGTTTTTCCACTGGAGGGAATAAAGCCTATTTCCTAGATGGAATCCTGTCCAAGCTTGTAAGCTCCTCATTCAGCTTCCGTCCTGCCTCACCGCAGACTGAATGAAGGCTTTGAACATGAAAGGCTGTTTTAACCAGCTCAGCATGGCTTCATATCTGCATTCCTCAGCCTGCCACCCATCAGGGATGATTTTCTCCGGTTTTTGAGCAATTCTAAAAGCTGGGTTTCAACCCTGCACCTTGCCTGCACGGAGGGAACACGGAGGTGTTGTGTCTCTGCACGGGGCAGAGCTGGGATGTGACTGCTCTTGCAGCCTGGTTCAAGAAGAGCTGCTTAAAAATCTGTTCAGCAGGGGAAATACAGCTTCTCATTCTTGCTACTGTCCAAAGAAGCAGTAGACATTCAGAGAGGAGAAAATCATTAAGAAAAAGATCCAGGGACTGGGTTTAATAGCAGAAACGTGTTTAAAGTTTAAAATGCTGGTTACAATGCACAAGTTCCCAGAAGCTTCAGCCTTTTTCCTGCTGTCAGTGATGGAAAGTGAACCTGGGTGATGGGTGTAGCACCAATCTGCCCCGTTGCAATGCAGGTAAAGCTCTCGAGCAGACAGGCTGGGTGCTCCTGTGCGTGGGTGGACAGTCCTGGCTCTATTTTTGGCTCTTTGGGGGCAGAGCCAAGTGGGAGGACGGCTCTGGGTCATGGTGCCCACGGGTTCTCCCTGTGTCGCCCTTTCCCAGGACCAGCCCTGTGGTTCAGCCACGTCACATTGCAGGCACAGAGGCTTTTTATGTTAGAAAAGGAAAAGGAGAGAGCAAACACACACGTGAATATATAGATATATAAAAATATATATACACAAGCACAGGGTTCTGAGCATGAGATGCTTTTTCCATGTCCAGCTGCCAGGCAGCTCTTTTCCCTTCCCTCCCTCTATCCCAGGGCTTACTGGTGTATGAAAGTTTTCCTGCCTTTTAGATATATATATTTTTTTTTCCTTGTATGATGCACTCTCCTAGCTGACAAGGTTTGTAAGGTTGTGACTCCATTACAAATCACAATTTGGGGCTGTTCTGCATCTTAAATTGATGCTGTTTTAATCCCTTTGCTTCTTGTCCAACAGATCTGGTAGACGGTGAGAAGAAAGTTTAAATAATATAACTGAACATCACTGCCCCCAAATCCTGGGGGTTTCTTACCCACCCCCAAATCCTGGGGGTTTCTTACCTACCCCCAAATCCTGGGGGTTTCTTACCTGTTTGCAGGTAGAAATTCTGACCCAAGGCTTTTGTATGCTGAGGCAGGGTTTGTAATGAGCTGAGGAGCTCCCGTGGCTTGGCAGGTCCAGCTTCTGGTGCCTGAGATGATGGGCACTGTCCTGGAGCTGGTGTCTGTCCTGGACACCATACTGCTCCTTCATCAGCACCCCACAGAGCCTGGGGAGCTACCAAACCTCCTGGGAATGTCCATCCCAGGGCATTAGAAGGTCTGAGGGGATTCCAGGGTGCAGCATCCCACCTGAGGTGGTTCACTGCATTTGTTGTGGCCACTTCTATTGAGGTAAAAAACCAGGAACTGAGGCACTAATCCATGTCGAGTTTTACCTGGCTGTGTTTTAACTAAATGCTTTTTAAGGGGAATTCGGGTTCCTGCTGAGTTTCTCAGCTTCCTGGGAAGTGAGTGCAGTGGCAATCATCATTTCACAAATAGGCAGAGAAATTAAATGAGTTGCTGATGGATTAGAAATGCTGTCATAGTCAGCAGGTGCCGCTGGCTTGCCTGGAGGCTGGCAGGCAGGCAGGCACCTGAGGACTCTCTGAAATGGGTATGGGAGTGGAGGTTCTTCCCCTGTTCCTCTGGCCCCACAGCAGGGTTCCCATACACGATGTGTTCCTGGGACGTGGGTGCAGTCCATCCAACCAGCAGTCTCTGTAAGTGCAGGACTTATGCAAGTCCCCAAACTCCTGTGCTCTCCTCTCCCAGCAAGGAAGTCTGTCTCGGGAAGTGCTGCGCTTCTCTCTAGGGTAAAATACCCTGGGGCGAGAGGTGAACGTGAGTGTCCCACCTAATGATTTCAGAAATTCCCTCTGGTGTTTCTGGAAACCCTAAATACATCTGTGGGTTTGGTGTGTTTGAATAATGATGTTTGACATCTTCAGGGAAAGGTGGAGGTCTCTCCTCAGGTGTTTTTTGGTTAAAATAACGTGTGACTCTCCCTGGATCCCAGAGATGATTGTACAGAGCAGATTCCCGACAGAGCTGTGCCTTGCCAGATGTAGAGTGACAGCAGGGAGGTAACTCCACACCCCATATTCACGTGGACTCCTAATTCAAACCTTCTTCTTGCTTTAGGAATCACCCGGACCTCCAGCGGGAGACTTCGGAGGCTCAGCGACCAGACGAGTCCGAGTAAGTGTGCGAATGTCTCTCTTCAAAACCTCCTCATCCAATTAAAAAAAAAAGGAAAAATAGAGGGAATGCAGGAGGTGACACCCAAAAATCACATTTCCTGCCATGGTTTGAAAGGCAAAGCTTGCTGCTGACAAATTCAGAGCTGGAGAAAGAAAGCAGCACATGGAAAAAAGAGAGCAGGGTGTATATGTATTTTTTAAAAGCCCCAAAAGTCTATGAAAAGAGAGAGAGTATAAAATATTCCTTACTATATTATGGGCCCAGAGACAATAATTAGCAAGCAACCCAATTCAAGGGGTCTAACACAGGGCAACAGAAAGCAGGAGTGGCTTGTGGTTGAAATCCAACTTTAGTCATTAGTAGCTCTTTCGGACTCTCCTTAGCTGTTATTTTTTATTGGATGTGCAGATTTATGGATTATAAGTTCTTGTGGCTAAATTTACAGCCCTAATTGCAGTTTAATGTTTTGGAAGTGGATTCTGATTCAGGAGGAAGCGGGTGGGAGGGTTTGTTTTTCTTGAAGAAGGTGTTTCCCAGCCTCAGGAAAGCAGCAGCAGAATTCCCCGTGCTTGTGAGTACCTGAGGCCATGTGCTCTGTTCACTTGTGTGTGATGTGTGCTGGGGCTGCCCAGGGACTGTCCCTGGTGGCTGTCTGCAAGTAAAAAATGTCACTGTTCTCATCTAAAAGAACATCTGAAAGCCCCTACTCTGGGCTTTTCTTTCTGGTAGCCCCTCTGATGAGCCTGTGCTTCTCCCTGCTTCCAACCCCTGTGGGAATCATCACGTCTCCGTACCGAGGTGCCTTGTACATCCCAGACATTGCTCCTCATGAGCAGGTGCTTCGCTGCCGCTGAAATCTTCCTTCGTGTTTCCTTCTCTGAGGTCACAGAATCCCAGGATGGTTTGGGTTGGAAGGGGCCTTAAAGGTCACCTGGTTCCAGCCTGGATGATCTCCCCTCGCCGTTGCTGCCTCATTTTCTCTGCTGATCGTTGTCTCTGCTGCCTGTCCCCCTGCAAAACCCCACTTGCCTCCGCAGCACCCTGCTCGGCCCACACTCTGTTCAGGTTTTATCCTCTCCTGTCCCCTTGGTCTCTCTGTCACTCAGTTGCTCCCTCCGGGCTCGATTTGCTGTTCCGATTCATCTTCTCAGCCCTCATATCCTGCCTCAGCTCCCAGATGTACTTATCAAAACAGTGGGCTTCAGCTTTTCCCTCAGCGTGGGTGGCAGCAGAAAGCCACCCTGGGGATGCCTTCCTGGAGCAGCGACTTCAGCGCCGTGCTGGACGCAGCCCTCAGCACATGTGGGACGGGGATTAGTCACAGATGTCTGATTGCACGTGCCCTGGAACGCCCTGGGAGCTGGGACACTGCCTGCCTGGCCCTCGTCAGCACTGGTGACCAGCACAGGGACAGGTATTTGTGGCACAAAAATCACAAATGCAGAGCTGGAGAAAGAAAGCAGCACATGGAAAAAAGAGAGCAGAGTATATATGTATTTTTTAAAAGCCCCAAAAATCTATGAAAAGAGAGAGAGTATAAAATATTCCTTATTGTATTATGGGCCCAGAGACAATAATTAGCAAGCAACCCAATTCAAGGGGTCTAACGGGGCAACAGAAAGCAGGAGTGGCTTGTGGTTGAAATCCAACTTTAGTCATTAGTAGCTCTTTCGGACTCTCCTTAGCTGTTATTTTTTATTGGATGTGCAGGGTGACAGGGGCTGGCACGCCGTGACATTGTCCTGCTCCTGGCATCTGGAGCTCCACGGCCTCGCACCATCACCACCATCAGTGGGTGGATGGAAGTACAGTCAGAGTAGGCTGCTGCACCCCATACTGATGTCAAGTGGCAGCAAAAATGCACTGAGTGATAATTACTGGGGAGTCTCGGTGTCGTGTGAGGGGTAAAGCTTCACGACAGCGAGGGGCCAGAAGGACTGATCTCTGTTTCAAAGCTGATGCTTCAAAACTCGGCCACCGGCGCAGAGCTGGCAGTTTTGAACTGCAGTGCGTGTTTATCTTGTGCATATGCACAAACAAAGCTGCTGCCTCAGCCCTGGCACTGCCTGTTCTCATGTACAGGCGTCCGAGGACAGAAGGGGGAATTGGTGCAGCTCCAGAGGGAGCTGGGGTGTAGGGAATCCACACTGACAGACACAGCACATTTGTTCAAGCTTGTTTTCCTTAGGCTCTAATTATATACTTTTCTACTTTTCTGGTGAGAGACCTTGTAAATTTTAATTTTTTTATTTTTCAAGTTAAAAATCAAATGAGCAGTTCAGTCCTTCAGTTTACATTGCAGTAAATATTTATGACTCCATATAACTGCAGCTCAATTTCCCCTTGTTTCAGGTCCAAATTTTCCCCTCTGCACATCTGGCCTTGCACCCAGAAGCTTTTATTCCTGTAAAAGATAAATTGGGGTTGGGATGACTGAGCAGTGGTTGCAAGTGAAGCGTTGCAGAAGGGGCTCGGTTGCTTTGGGCTCTTTGCCACCCTAAACAAAGCAAGGGGTGACGTGCATTTGCCCAGCCACCAGCTCCCGGGATCCAGAGAGCTCCACAGGCAGGCTCCACGTGTTGCCTTGGGCTGTGCAGCGAGGGTAGGAACCTGCAGAACTGATGCTGACCTCTTTTGGAAGCTTCATTCTGTGACTCGAATTTTCTTGTCCCTCTGGAAGTGGTTGTGTGGCCCGGGCATGCAACGGTGCTCGGTGAGCAGCGATTCCAGGGCTTCGGGGCTGTGGGGTTGGTTTTGGACAAACCTGCTGTGTAGTCCCAGGTAAGCCCCTGGAGTGGGACTCAGAAGTCCCTCTCCAGCTCTCCTGGAGCCCCTTCAGGCACTGCAAGGGGCTCTGAGCTCTCCCTGGAGCCTTCTCTTCTCCAGGTGAACACTACCAGCTCTCCCAGCCTGGCTCCAGAGCAGAGGGGCTCCTGCCCTTGGAGCATCTCCGTGGCCTCCTCTGGACTCTCTCCTGCACTTCACATCCTTCTTGTGCTGATGGCCCCAGAGCTGGAGGCAGCTCTGCAGGAAGGGGTCTCAGGAGAGTGGAATAGAGGGGCAGAATCCCCTCCCTCGACCTGCTGCTCACAATTTTTGCACTGCAGCCCAGGACACATTTGGCTTTCTGGGCCAGCAGTGCGCATTGCTGGGTCATGTGGAGCTTCTCATCAACCAACACCCCCAGGAATAGTCTTGATCCCTTCTCTGCCCAACCTGTGCTTGGGATTGCCCTGACCCAGGTGCAGGATGCTGCCCTTGGCCCTGCTGAGCTTCCTGAGGGTCACCTGGGCCCATCTCTCCAGCCTGTCCAGGTCCCTCTGGATGGTGTCCCGCACCTCCAGCGTGTTGACTGCACGCGTCAGGAATGGCGTGTCAGGGAAGTTACTACCACTTCATCTTCCTACAACTGTACCTGATGAATTTGAAGGAGGGAAATATTTGCTGACATTTGCCATGTGGAGCAGTGGAGTGTTCACAGCTCAGCCAGAAAACAGCCCAGAGCAGTTGGAGTGGAAGGAGCCGGGATCGTGTTCCTCTCGGGCAGCCAGCTGTTCTCTGCGCTTTGATTCGTTTCCAGCCCGCAACTCAGTTTTTGCGAAAGAGGAAGGAACTTCCCTGGCAAGGGTAACACAAGGAGAGGGTCCATGAGAAGGCAGAGCTTACTGATTTAGCTAAAACAGCATATTTTTCCTATGTAGGTGAGCGCGGGGAGGACGATGCCTTCCAGCTGCGTTTCAGCAGCACTGCTCTGGCCCAGTGCTGTTTGTGGCTCAGGTGCTTTGTTCACGAGAGGTCCCAAAGGGGTGGGAGGGGAGCAGGTGCCTCAGCTTTCCTGTTTCAGCCTTTGTGTGGCTGTGAGGCTGCCTGGAGCAGGGGCAGCCTGCCAGGGCCAGGGCAGGCAGGGCTTTTCCATCCAGAAAGAAAGAGCACAGCGGCCCCACTTCTGCCTCGTCAGCAGCTGGCTGAGGATCAGCCACAACTTGTCTCGGCGCTTTTTGGAAGCGCAGGGCATGATTTGGAGAGGCAGGAAGTCAAGGCCAGCTCCCTGGGTTGTGCTAGGAAGGGGCACTCGCTGGGACCTTTGCGGGGACAGCTTGTCTCGTGCTGTCTAAACGCTTCTCTTGGGTAGAAAGTAGGGGGACTCCCACCCCGATGTTGTTTGCACCAGCTCAAGCCCCTTGTTCACCCCTTATGTTGGTGGTGGTGGATGAGCCAGAAGCCACAGTGGGTGGGCCAGTGTGAGGTGGAGATGCAGGAGGAGGGAGGTGGTGGTTGTGGTTTGAGCCTGTGAGCTTCTGCTGCGGGCATGAGCTCTAGGACCCCACTGACCCCACTGTCACTGCACTGCCACACTGCCCAGGGCACCCAGGAGGGCTCTGGTACCTGGGATTAATAAAAATAAAAATATTATAGTCTTACATGAAAATTTCATCAAGACAGGCACAGATAATTCTCGTCTTATTTGTTTTTTCCCTGATCAAGCTTTGCATTTTCCCTCTAAGAGTTATGGATGTTCCTATTTCATAGCTGGGGGAAACAGAGCGGCAGAGAACCTGAAAGCTGTGCCTTGAGCACTGCCAGTGAGTCCGGGGATCCTTCCCCATGGGCACTGAAATGGAAAGATGTGAGGCCAGGTGGGTGGAAGAGCTGAACACACATAGCTGTGGGCAGAGTTGAAATTGGCATCATCGGTTTAACGAGGACAGCAGGATTTCAGCAGGGTTCCCTAATTCGGGATGCTCCAAATTCACGGTAGGTACAGCAACAGACCTCGCTGTTTCCATCTCTTGACGTAGTACCTTGCCCTGAGGACCACCTCCTCTCTTTGTGCCTGGAGTCTGGAAGAGGACAGGTCTGGAAAGAGGTTTCTGAGAGGCCGTGGGTTAAGCAGAACAGCGGAGATAAACAAAAGGAATGTCAGGAGCCGGGGGCTCCCTGCTGGAGCGTGTGTGATGGCTGTTACATAACGAGTTCAGAGTGCTGTAAAAACCATTAGATGTGTGAGGGGCTTTCCCTCGGGGGAGAGCTGTCAGAGCTGTCACACGTCTGCAGCTCAGACGTGGGCACTGCCACTCACAGCACAGCCCTCCACGTGTCAGCATGGCCTCTGAGCAAACCCAGCTTGGGAAGCTCCTGTAAACCTTGGTCCAGTCCCTTCAGCTTGTCCTGCATCGGTCTGCAGCTTCCCACTGGCATCCTGGGATCCAGGCTGGGAGTGCAGCACTTGGGGTCCAGCTGGAAGCTGGGGGGATGCACAGCATGCAGTGTGATGACCGCACCTCTCTGGTGTGTGGTGAAGCATCCTCAATTTGCACCAGGGGTGATTTGGATTGGATATTAGGAAAAAATTATTCACTGGAAGGGTGGTCAGGCTTTGGAACAGGCTGCCCAAGGAACTGTGGAATCACCATCCCTGGAAGTGTTCAAGAGTCATGTGGGTGTGGCACTCGAGGACACGGTTTGGTGGTGAACCCGGTGGTGCTGGGCTAATGGTTGGACTCGATGAACTCTTGGAGTTCTTTTCCAACCCTCATTATGCTGTGATCCTGTGTTTGTAGCACAGACGTGTCTTTCACTGCGGTGGAGCAGCTCAGGGGTTAACTGGAGCCTGTGGTTGCAGCCTCATCGCTCTGGATGTGTCCTTAGATGAGGTCATATGAACTTCTTCGGGCAGCCTCTATTCCCCTTTGTCCGAAGCACCAAACCGGCCACCCCAGCTGTGCAGCTCTCCTGCCAAAGCGTCCCCGTGCACCACCCGCTCCCCTCGGGCTCCCTGGGGACAAACCCTCGCTTGACACGTGTCCCCTTCATCACACATGGCCTTTCTCCTGGTGAGGGCAAAGCAGTAGAGGGGGCAGCTTGGTCCCCAGCCAGCCTGGAGAGTCCCTTCTGCAGGCACAGCTCTGAGGGTGATCCCAGCTCTGGGCAACAAGAAGTTAAAGCAGTAGGGCTGCTCCCGGCTCAGGTCCCTGATTCCTGCATGGACACACACAGGAGACTTGTGTAATGCTGGCACGTGGACTCTGAGCTGCCTGGCAGGGTCCTGTGGGGCTCCCACGTGCTCCCAGCAGAGCTGTGTGTTACTCACAGGGAGGGAGGGAGCCCAGGGGCCTGAGCACACAGCTGAGAAATCCCAGGATAGTGCTGGGTGCCCTGGGCTCTTTGTTGCTGAGGGGATGTGCTGAGCACTGGCTGGTTGTCCTGCTCCCTTGCAGCACCTCTGATTCATCTCCAGTCTCGTGTATGATCTTGGTGAGTCCCCAGAGGCTCCTGAACATCGGGGGTGAGGAGGTAGATCTCGATGCTTTCCCCGCAGCACCTGGCTCTGTGCGCTCTGCTGTGAGGAAGCCAGAGACAGCAAAATACAAATTAGCGGTTCAGGAACGACCAGGGCTTTAATGCTCTGTAGCATTTAAGGGCTTGAGCTGCTGACTGGGTTTTAAGATAACAATTTTCCGCACTGGAGCGTGATAGGGATTTGTTGATGAGTGCTGACAAGGTCCGCAGGGTTCCCCCAAGGAAAGGGAAAGTGGAAGTGCAGTGTGGCTCCTCCAGGACAGGAGCAGCAGTCCTTGAGCAAGGTTATTTCTCACCTCAGCACCGGACATCTCTGGAGGAAGCCTTGAGAGCTCTTTCAGTAGAGCCTGGCATCAGGTGCGGCAGAGAGAGGGGAGAGGAATGCTCTCCCAGCAGGGTGAGCAGTGTCCAGTCCTGCCTTGCCTCTCGCTCTGCCCTGCCAGCTGCTGTTAATTCTTCAGCACAGGGGTGTTAAAGAGTGAGCAGAGAGCCTGGGGAGGAGCAAGGGGTTTCCAGCTGTTTGAGGCTTTCAGGCAGAGAGGCTGAGAGCCAGCCCAGAGGAGAGCTCCAGCAGGGACTGTCCTTAAAGCAAAGTCCCTCCATGGGAAGCTCTGTGGGCATCATCTCAGGGGGCTGTGTGGGACTGGGGCAGGGGGGGCCGTGTGCTGCTGCTGTCACAGCCATCCCCTGCTGCCACTGCCACCCCAATTGTGCGTGGTGATGAGCTTTGTGTCCCGGGTGAGGTCTCTGGCTTAGGAAAGGTAGTAACTCGGGAGGATCTGAGTGATTTGTGTTCCCCTGTGTTGAGCAAATACAGGTTTTCCTAAGAAATAGCCAGGGAGTGGCAAAACAGTGCTTGGCAGCACATGTGGAGCAGCTGAGAGCTGCAGCCCAGGGCAGGGCATCTCCTTGTGTGCCCAGCTGGGAGAGGGGGATGGAGGCAAAGAAATACCTGGCAAAGAGCAGGGCAGCAGCACTGCGAGTGTGAGTGCCTCCCTTGGGAAGAGGAGGAACTCCTTGCTTTGGTTTTAATCTTTTTCCAAATGGAAAAGATGGTTTTAGCCAACGCTTTCTTTCTTCCCAATGGTCAAGGCTCATAAGAATGTAAAAGAAAGGTTTTTGGAGCAAACAGTCCATGGAGGCTCAGATACTCTCATTGCTGGCTGGGTCCAGCCCAGGGGTAAAAGGCGTAGAGGGAATATAAAGGGGTAACACTTGATTGAGTTTGGACCTGTATTTCCTCATGTGAAAATGCTTCCCTAAACATAATTTGATTTAGGAATGCTCTGCTCTGCCACACTGTCCCCCCTCTGCGCTCTCCTCCCAGTTATCCAGTGCTGCAGATAGCTGAGATAACTTGTGAAAGAACCAGCTGGATCCCCATTTTTCCTGCCTCTCCAGGTCCTGGAGGTCTTTGGCTGCTTCCTGCACCTTTGCCAGTGCAACCTGAACCTCTGACCCCTGAATGGACTTGCAGCACTCATGCTCTCCAGCTCAGGGCTGGGGCTATGAGGTGATACCTGGCTGATGTGCTGGTGGAAAGGGGTCAGCTGTGCACTGAACAGGAAAGGAGGAAAACAGCTCTTCTGTCAGATGAAATGCCCCAGGAACACGATCCCAGCATAGAACTGGAGAGGCAGACAAGGACTGGCAAATAAGATCTGCCTGGATACCTGCGGGTGTGTGTCCCACTGCTGTGGCTGGTGACAGTGTCAATAGCCCTAAACCCCCTCCTGGCTGCCCACTGCTGCCCTGGGCTCTGTGCCATGGCCACAGTCCCTGCTTATCTCTGTATTCGTGCCCAACCAGCAGGTTCTGGCTTGGCAAAGGGCTGGGGCATTGCTGGGCAAGCCTCGCAGAGGAGTGTGAGAGAGAAGGCTTGAGCTGAGCCTGGAGCAGGGCTTGGTTGACTTTCTTCTTTGTGATTTCCTTCCTTGCTTTCTCTGCACCTGGCAGCGCTTCCTGCTGGCTGCCGAAGTCCAAACCTGTGAGGGAAAGCGTGTGCACCCTGTGGCAGTCCCGTGAGCGCGGGGTGGAGGCAGAGCAGGGCTCCTGCTTTGTGTCAGATCATTGCTTGCAAATGAAAATTGGAGTTGGTTTTACAGCAGATGGTAGTGGTTTTCTTAAAGTTGCTCCTGCCTCTTCCCTCTCCTTGTGGCTTTCCCAAAAGTCAGTCCTAGGGGGTTTGAATCCCAAGAAGACAGCCCTGGCCAGGGGAGAGAGTTCTCTGTCCTCTTCCTAAAATCTGGGTGTGCTTGACTTCCCCCCACCCTTTAGCAGTACTACTAGAAAATGGAATATATATTGAATATATTGTCTTTATAACAGACTTGTACAGTGCACAGACCACCCATTTGAACAAGCATGTGAGGAGCTGCCCGAAAACTGAGAAAAATGGGGAATCCCCAGCCCTGGAACATGAGGGTCACTGGAGCAACACCTCTGAAGGGAGCGAACCCTGAGGTTGACATCACCAGCATAGGGTACCCCTGTCTCAATCACAGGCACCCCATTATCTGCCTGTTAGTGCTTTGTGAGCACTGCTTCAGAGACACAGGCTGCACCCTTAAAGGGAATCCATTAAAATTTGTGTGAATACTTCAGGCCTGAATGAAAGCAGCTACCTGGAGGTTTTTATGCATTTCAAGTTCAACTGCATTAACCACAGTTTGGATCCACTTCCCTGAGTGCCTCCTGGTGATCTGCCCTGCAAGGAACGGTGCCTTTACTTTATCCTTCCTACCCACCTGGGTCTTGATGGGTTAAAGCCTGGAGGCTGAAATGCGTGCTGCCCCCATCCCTTCTTCATGTCCATTCACCTCCTTCCTTTCTCCACACTTCCTCGGGGTTTTTCCCTTCCTCTCCAGCCTCAGGAACTTGGCACTGAGGCTGCTTGGTGGAGGCAGTGCGGTGGGGTTTGTGCTCCGTGGGGCTGCGCAGCTCCCCCGTGTCCTTGCTTTGTGTTCAGCACCTCTGTGGTCTCGGGCAGGAAACGTGGTTTGAGCCTGTCAGTGGGAAAACATTGCTTATTGTCCCCTGCAACGCCTCGGGCCCTGGCAGCAGGGACACGCAGAGCTTTGCTAGCAAGCAGTGAGCGAGCAGGAATTTGGGAAGGAATCTCAACTTCCCTGCCCGGGGAATAACACACTAGGGGAGAGAGAGACATTAGAGAGAAACTTCCCGAAGGACTGGGCTGTCTTGGGGCTGCCTCCCTGCTGCCTGCTGAGATGTGCAGGGGTTGCTGCTGTTGCTGACCCCACAGCTGGGTGCTGGCTGTGTTCCTCCCTCTGATTTGGGGATGCTGACACTGCATCAGCTGCTGGACGGGACAAACCCTCAATATGAAAAAGTTATATGATGTAGGCCCCGACTGTGCAAAGGTTTCAGCAGTGCCTGTAATGCCTGGAGTCTTTCCTTGGAGCTTTATTCATCCAGCTGGGCACCAACCTGTCCCTCTGCCCATGGCATGAGAGCAGTGCCAGGCTGTGTCACAGCCATCACAGTTGGGTTTTTCCATGTGGACTTGTGAGCATTTGGGGGGCAAAAAATGTCACATGGACTGTTCTGGTCACACAAGGGTCCTGTCAGCACACCTGGCCTGTGGAACAGCTGTGCCTCCCCTCCCAGCATTGCCTTGGGATGGGGGTCGAACGGTTTCTTTGCCAGCTCTGGGGATGGAGGCTGAGCCCTTGCATCTGGCTGGGTGATTATCAACGGGAATCAGTGTCGGATGGCTCGGGAGGGCCGTGCAGGGTGTTTGGGCAGCGGGCAGCCCCCGTTGGAGGGGCTAACGCCGTGTCCCCGCTGCCTGCCCGGGCCGGCGGCCAAGTGGAAGTTTCCGTGCGGGCCAGCCCATCTCTGCAGCCATACATCCATCCCTCCATCCCGCCGGGCAGAGCAGCATCGGGCACCAGGCTCTGCAGGGCTGCTCCGCTCCCTCTCCTCCCCCGTGCCCTGCCCGAGCATCACAGGGAGGGAAAACTGCTCTCAAACCCCACCTCAACCCCGCCGCGGCACCGGGGAGAGCACAGAGAGCTTCTGCCCGGGGCAGAGACTTTCGCTATCGCTTCTGGCAGGCTCCGATATCCTGCTGCTCTCTGCCGTGCCGTGGGGAGGAGGGAGAAGCGGAGGCTCGGTGCCAGGACTGGCGAGGAAGCCCCCGAGGGGCTGCCCAGGACCAGGGAATGCCGCGCTCGGGTCCCGCCTGGTAGCAGCAGCAGCAGCAGCCCATGATGCTGTGCTTGGAATGAAGTCAGCCTTCATCAGCCGAATAGTTTATGCATGAATCGAAACTTCAGACCTGGCAGAAGAGGGGGGAGCGTGCAGGATCTGCGCTCTTTTAAAATGCTGCAGCCAAGGAAGGAGGAGGGGATAGAGGAAATAGCAGGAAAATAAGGCTGGGGAAGTGGGGAGAGATTTGAGAAGCTGGATGAGTTGTTCGCTCTGTTATTGTGAGGAGCCAAGTTCCTTAAGCATCTCCTGGTGGATATTAAGAGGGAGCTGTGGAGGCTGGAGCATTCCCCTGGACACTCGCACGCTGTAGCTTTAAGACTGTTTTACAGAGGACTCGGGATTTCCAGTTTTCCTGCGCCTGCCTGGAGTATTTCAGGGAGTTACAGGATTTTTCGGGTCATGTACCCCCTTTTCCTTTCTTCTTCCTCCTTTCTCTTTCTCTCTTGCTCTTCTTTTTCATTTCAAAGAGACAAAGCTACTTCAGTTTGGAGCACAAACATATGATCAGCACATGGAAATGTGGTAATTTGGATGCATTCATGATTGCAACAGATTGAAGAAATTAGACCAGACAAAGAGCTTTTTTTGGAAGAGGAGGAGGCAAGGCAAGGAGGGAGGGAGAGTGGGGGAAAGAAGGGGACGCCACCGAAAAAAGGGACGGCCGTGACACGCGGATGCTAAATATATCCCGTAGTAATGGAGAGGGACCGGATTTCAGGTAGGCTATTGATCTTTTAATATGTTATATTCTGCCCCTGCCCTCCTACCTTTCCAGCAGCTTCTGTACTTTGAGAAGAGGAACAGCCCCGCTCCGGGTGGATTTCAGCCGATTCCTTTATTTATTTCCTTTTTTTTTTTTTTTTTTTTTTTTTTTTTTTTTTTTTCTTTTTTCTTTTTTTTTTTTTTTTTTTTTTTTTTTTTTTTTCAACTTTCCCCTTTTCTTTTTTTTTTTTTTTTTTTTTTTTTTTTTTTTTTTTTTTTTTCATCCTCCTGAGCCCTCGAGACAGACGGTGGTTCCAGCAGAAGCCGGGGGCGGGGGGCGAAGGGGGAAGCAAGGGGGGAAAAAGAAACTGCTTTCTAGGTCTGGATCTCATTTGAGTCCCTCTCTCCCCCCCTCCGCTCCCATGTGCCGCACGGCGCGGGGGGATGAATGCTGAGCCTGTTAACTCAGAGCTGCGAGCCGGGGAGAGGGAGGAAAACAGCCGAGCTCTTGGCATGGAGACGCGGTTCTGCTCTGAAGGTTGGCTCCTGGGTGTGTGGGGGTGTGTGTGTGTGTGTGTGTGTGTTGTGGTGGAGCTTTTCCTGCTTGCCAAAGTATCGTCCCTGGGTTTTTGCCCTCCCCATCCTGCCTGGCTGGGCCGGAGCTGCCTGCGTGTTCCGTGGCTGGTCCCTGCTTTATGCTGGAGCAGCGCCGTGGGCTTCACCTTGCTGGCCGTGCGTGGGGAGGGGGGGGGAGGCAGAGGAATGAATAACTCCATTCAATTCCCGAGTTTCCCCGCAATTCCCGCCCAGTGGTGCATGTCTGAGTGGTTCCAAGAACTGCTCCCAGGTCCGCGGAGCTGCTCGGGGGGGTGGCTGTGGCTGTTCGCTTCTGGCGGCAGGGGCAGGGGACGGGCTGCATGGTGTCACCCAGGGTCTCTCCCTCCGTGTGCGTGAGCAGGGTGAGAGAGGGGCGTTGAGGGAGGGGCTGTCTGTGCCCAAACTGGCAGCTCCCTCCTCCCACCCACCCCATGGCACAGCTCAGCTCAGCTCACCCTCGGGCACCAGGCCCTTGTCTTGGGCGTTCCCAGCCGGCCGCTGGGCATCGGCGCGGGGAGGGAAACCTCAGGGACGAGAGGAAGCTCTCAAGCCGGGGTGGAGCGAAGCTGTGGCCAGGGAAGGCTGCTCCCATGGCTGACCTGTTGCAGACCCACCGTGCCCCATCCAGGGATGTGCTGAGAGCACCCGGTGCCCCTGGATAAGAATTTACCTGCAGGAGCATCCTCCACTCCCCACCGCCTCTTCAGAGCGTGGGTGGCACCTTCTCATCCCTCTGTTCATCTCTCTTGCTTGTGCTTTCTCCTCTGGTCTGAGCCACTTCAAAGCATTCCTGAGAGCTGCTTGTAGCTCAGAGCCTGGTGGGTGTTTCAGCAGCCCGGGGCTTTGGGGTGGAGAGCCTGTGCCACTGGGCAGGGACATGCGGGAGGGAAGGGGGTGACAAGGGGGTGTTTGGTCCCATCCTCGGTGCAGTGCTGGGTCCTCCTCACAGAGGGGCTGGGCAGCTCTGTGAAGGGCGGATGGGGAGAAAGGGGACTTCCTAGTGATGTGATCCAGGGCTTTTTGTTCTGAACGAGCATGAAAAGTGGGGTTCTCTCAGCCCTCAGGCCGCACATGGTGCAAGGAGCACAGAGCCCTGGTGTCTGGGCTGGCTGTCAGCGCTCCCAGGGCGTGCAGCACCCAGGGACACTGCAGGCAGGAAGATCCCAGAGGAGTGAATGTCTTTGTGCAAAGATGCAGGAGGTCTTGCTAACGCCCTGGAGCAGGAGCAGTATTTGCAAAACGATGTCCAAGTGCCTACGTGTTTCACTGACCTGGAACTGGCTTTCCATGGGTGGCTCAGATGTGGCTGAGCCGTGGGCAGGGATGCAGGGAGGGCACGTGGCTGTGCCTGGTGACCTGGGCCAGGTGCACACAGAGTGGTGTGGGCCTTCACCCGAGGAGGTTGCCAGGAGGATGAACACAGCCACTCTGCCCTCACTCAAACGCCGTGTGGGACCGTGGAAACGTGCAGACCATCTTAGTGGCATTTATGATACGTGACTCTGGCATGAAATGTGGGGTGGGGAAATACATGGCCTGAAAGTCTGGTCTCTGATCTGCTGCACGGGTCCCTGCTTGAAAGGGTCAGCATGGGCAGGGAAAGATGCTCAGCTGGAGCAGCGTAGGGAACAATCAACCATGTGTGGGAAAACTGTTCTTGAAGAGATTCTGGGTACAGAAGTAACAGTTAATGGTTGGAATCGATGATTTTAGGAGTCTTTTCCAACCTGAGTGGTTCTGTGATTCTAGTATCACCAGGCTGTGCTGTTGACTCCCAGATCCGTGGCACAGCACGGGTGCACAGGGGGAGCTGCTCGGCTCACCCTGCTCCTGGTGCTGTGCTCTGAGGGTTCCCCAGGGCCTTGGGCTCCGGCACTGCTGCCCTGGTGGAGGAGAGGAGCAGGGAGCAGAGCTCAGCCACAGCCAGCAGGACGGCTGGGCCCTGGCTTTGGTGACTAACTGAGAGATGACTCGGATGAAAGCAGATCCGTGCCACGCTGGGGGCCATGTCCCAGTCACTGTTCTGGCCCCAAACATGCTTTTAATTAGTCCTCGGCTGTGGGTGGGAAGAGCTGACTCCTGAGCTGAGTGTGGGGCTGCTGGATGGGACAAGGGCACTCCAGGGCGGGTGGGAACTGGGCCTCGCCTCTTCTTTGAGGTCTCTTTCCCACAGCTGCTGGGCTGGGCATGTCCCCTGGGGTGTCCTCTACCCAGGGAGAGCTCAGGCTTTCCTCCCAGAGCCGTGTCCCTGACCCAGAGTCCCATCCCAGGGCATGATGAGCACCTTGTGCTTCGGGGGAAGGCATGGAAGGTGCGGGGTGAGGCTGTGGGTCTGTGCCTGATTTGCTGCCAGCCGTGGGGCAGCGAGGGGCTGCCAGCTCTGTGACAAGGTGCCAGTCTCGGGTGGCACCTGTGGGTGCTGGCAGGAGAAACACAATCTCATAGAACATGTTTGTGTCTTCTAATCCAGTTAACTCATTTCTGAAAGCTATGAAAGCATGAGAAGCGTTAGCTCTAAATGGATTTGTTTCCAGGCATGCCTCTGCCTCTCCTCTGGTTTTGGGGCTGGGAGCTGTGCTCTGGGCTGTGTCCCTCACGTCTGCCCCTTCTCCCTCAGTACCAGGTTGCGCTGGTGGCAGTGGCCTGGAGGTGGCTCTCCTGTCTCTCCCTAGCGGCTGGTCCCTTTGACTAGCTCGGATCCCTCTACAAAGCCTTAATTGTTAGTGCCGCGGGGCCTCTCGCCTCTTCTTAAAAGAAAAGGGTCCGCATCTCCCTGAGCAGAGAGGATTTGGTTGCTGGGGTGGTGGGGTGAAAGGAGGTCTGATCTCCCGCTGAAATTATTCGTGTCACCTTTGAAATTGCACTGGGAAAACTCAGTTTAAGAGTTAACAGATGATGATGGGTATGTGATCATAACACCTGACTGCAGTGAGTGGCACGTGTTAGGCAGAGCCAGGCATGGGGGCTGTAGGTGCAGAGAAAGAAGATAAAGGGTTCATTAACCCGTTGGTGATCACTCTGAATCTTTCAGTTGCATCCACTGTGGGTGTGTTTATGTGCAATATTCTTAGTTTGACGTGGTTTTATCCATCATCCTGTTTGCAGTGTGTGGTTTGCAGGGGTTGTGCAGACATGACAGAGCATCTCCACTGCCCTCAGAGCCACCTTGTGAAGCATCACATGCCTGGACTGACAAAGAGGAGAGTGCTGTTTGTGATTGCTGGAGGTGTGAGGGGATGTACTTGTTTCTCCATTTTTTTTTTAATAAAAGTTAACCTCCTAAAGGTGTATGTCAGGGCAGAGGGGTTGAGGGTGCTTCTGATGACTTCAGCTATCTTTCCTGTCTCAGGTTCCTTGGTGTCCCTGTTATTCCTAGGAAATGGCAGATAAAAGCCATGGACATGCCTCTTTTTAGTGGTCTTCTCACAGAAATGCACCTCATTTGCCAGACGTTTTCCATGTTCCTCTGGCTTGCAGCACACCACAGCTGGGACACCAGACTGTGCATTTACAGCCTGAGTGGTTCCACCCCCTGTCAGATCCCACTGCACTCACCCAGCCCTGGCACTCAGGGATACCTTCCCGTCTGTCCTTAGCCCTCTCTGTCTGCTGCTGGTGTCCCACTGCCCATGTCCCTGCCTGGTGCTGACCCCTGTCTCTTGCTGCAGTGTGTGATGCCCTGTAAAGACCACCTGCACCTTTTTTCACCCAAATCTCTCCTTGAAGCATTTACCTTTCACCTTACGTGTTCTGTAGCAGCCTGTTGTGGCTGCAGGTTCTGGCTCAGTGAACAGGAGCTGCCTGCAGTGTCTCTCAGGGAAGGATCTGGGTTTTTCAGGGCTCTGGAGCTGCCTCTGCAGGCGCTGTGTCCGCAGAGAGCCCCGTGCTGCTCCCAGCCCCTCTGGCTGCCGGCTCCCGCCTGGCCAGTGGACACATTCCCGCAGCTGTCTGAGGCATGTCAAGGTATGAAGCATTATCCATTTCCTGATGTCTGCTCTTAAATCTGCTGGAAATTCTGCTCATCTCCATTAAATATGATCCTGCTGTGGGGCACAACTCATCTCTGGCCTGACAGCACAGGTAACGCTCCTCCGAGCCGCTCTGCTGAACTCGGCCAGCCCCGGGGCCGGAGCTCCTTTGTGGGTTTTTACTTTGCTGGATGACTCGGAGCCTCCCAGAAAAGGCATTCCCATGCTGCTGGGGTGAGGGAGGACATTTCTCATGCGAGTCAGAGCTCTTCCAAGGTCCAGCATACCACAATGCTGAGTAGAAGCGAGTACGTAGTTAGGGAAGTATGTCTGGGTCAACACGTCTTGTGTTGGCTTAACGATCTCAGAAGCACAATATCTGTGTCCCGTTGGCTTTTCCATGCAGAACTTGCAGCTGTAATTCGTGGACAGAGGGATTTGTTAGAGAGCAGTGGAGCTGTGAGTGCTGCGTTGGGCTCAGGGCTCCGTGGCATCAATGTGGGCCCCATGTTAGGAGCAGTCTTGCACCTGAGAAAATGTAGGGGAAATTCCTTGTTCTGCCTCTGATGTTCTGTAAGTCCTCGGGAAAAGGTGTTTGTGCTGCCATTCCCCTTTGATTTTGGGTGAGGATCTGGTGTTTGGGTCCCTGTGCTGAAGCTCCCTGTCAAGTGAAGGGATTGCAGAATTGCAGCTGGGAACTCGGAGCTGTTCTGACCCTGCAGTGAGGGGAGTCTCTAAAAACAGGGCTGTGAGTGGGATCTGGAGCTGTTCCATGTGGGCTGTGGGTGCTTGGTAGCTGCTCTGAATAGCTGATGGTTCCTTTATGTGTGTGCTTAACCAATATCCGTGGGTCTTGACCCATTTAAAAGAAGTTTCTTGGGCTCTATCCATCGCTTCTTCCCTGCAGTATCTGTTTGTGAGGGAATCTTCTCCCTTCCTAAGGGAGAAAAACTGACAGTGAAAACTTAATTTCCCCGTGGCTGAGCAGGACACGGCCCCTGTTTTCCTCCAGCCCTCCAGGCTGCTGTGGTTAAATGGATTTATCCTGTACCCAGGTGCTGCTTCCCTGCCACAGGACCACTGTGAGCCCGTGCTGCAGGATGGAGCTGCTGTTGGGAGTGCAGGTGAAGTGAAATAGCCCTTCAGTGTAAGGTTGAACAGAGTTTTGGGTTGCCGATGCCAAGAGCGTTGTTAGAGACTTATAAACAGCTCTGGATTGTGGCTTGGGGGGAGCATGGGCAGGGGTTTACAGGTGAATAAAACGCATTAGTTTTACAAGCAAATAATCACACAATAAATCTGAGAGTGTATTTTTTCGTGGAATGACAGCCCAGGTTGGAAAGGATGCCGAAAGATCACCTGGCCCAGCCTTTTGTGGGAAAGGGAGCTGAAATGAGATTATCTAACACAGTCCTCAATTACATCCTGAAAACCTCTAGCACTGGGGACTCTCCCATGTCCCTGGGGAGCTTGTTCCAGTGACTGGTTGTTCTCCCTGTAAAAAATGTCTTTCTTGTATCAAAATGAAGATCTTTTTTTTTTTTCCCCATGTGAAGCCCGTGCTGTACAAACAGGTGTAGTGGTTTTGGTTTAAAATATTTATTACTTACTTATTTTCTTTTTTTGTGAGATAAGAATTAGGAGAAAGCAAAGCAGGCACAAGACTTAAACAGCTGCGGTACAAAGAAAGAGTTGTATTACTAATAGAACTAAAAGTAAAAAGAAATAACAAGAAATTAAAGCAAATATCATGAAGTCACCCCAAGACAACAGGTCTGCATTAATTTTGCGATTATGTCATTACCAGTAGTTGTTCTTGAAGCAAATCCTGGTTTCCAGTGAAGCCAGTTTGGCAGGGGATGAGCGTGATTGCTCGGATGCAGGGCTTGAGGGGGAGCCTGCCATTGGCTCTGCAGCATCTCCAGGTTGCAGCTTTGACTCTGACGTAACTCGAGGCTGTGGAAATAATGGTGGGTTTGCATTTCACTGCTGCCTGCTTGGTCTGGGAAATAAAACCCTGTTATCAAGACAACCCGAGTTTGGTCTCTGGCGCAATGGAGCAAACAAATACTCATAGTTTGGTGCTTTTGTTGTCTGTTTTTTTTTCAGAATCCCACTGGGTCAAGGCACAGAGGTGTGGACACCCTCTGGTGTGGCTGCTAATGAGGGAATTGGTCCATATATTCTGTAATGACTCTCCCTGACTCCTCCAAAGCTGGGTTTTCCCTCCACAGCTCCCCAGCCTGGGCCAGAATCTGTCGATGCCAGCAGCACGCCCTTGCTGGCAGCCCACCCCCTGCCAGCTGGCACTGCCTGCCTGCATGCAGCACTTTCTCCTCTCCTTCCCAAGGCTGCAGGATGTGGGCTCTTTATTGGTTTCAGATGCTTTTTTCTTTCCAGGGTTTTGTGCTTCCATGTCTTAGTCATGGTGGTGGAGGGGCCTTGGTGTCACAGGCCTTGCTGATGAGGGGAGAGGCTGACATGGGGGGTTTGGGGGACAGGGGCCTGTGCTCGGTGGGTTCTGGGTGTTTTCTGGGTGTTTCCTGGGCGCCTGATCCCTGGCAGTGCCAGGGAGCACCAAACCTGCCCAGCAAACACAGGATGGAGTGACCCACATTGGCTGAGCAGCTCCCACGAAGCCAGAGCCTCTGTCAGGGGAAACTGTGGGTTTGAATCCGTCTGGGTGGTGTAGGGGGACAGATGGAGAGTTAAAATCCTGAGCTGGCAGGAATGCTTGTTCTGAAGGACACCCAGGGAGCTGAGAAGCAGCTCCTGAGGAGCTGGCTGGTGTGAAGCTGCAAGCTGGGGAGCTTGCGTCAGGACCTGACCCCAGGATTTGAGCCTAGGGACAGTTTCTGCTTTACCTGGGAGAAAAAGAAGGAAGGAAAAAAGACTGCTGGGAGCAGCCGCGTTGGGCAGACACACATTGGCGGGGGCAGGGCTGGTTTTGGTGCCTGGGTCTGGGATTTTTTCCCTGCGCTGCTGACTTTGGGTGAGCTACAACAAGTCATGGACTCCCTGTGTTTCGGTGCTGCTGAGGTGCTGGCTTGGACTTTAGGTTTGAGCAGGCCCCTGTTTGAGGTCAGGGGAGCAGCAGGGTCCTGTGTGAGGGTCTGTATCCCTGCACCTTCCTCAGGAGCTCCTGGTGCTGCCTGGCCCATGAGCTGTTGGAGCTGCTGGTCCCTGGCTCTCCCCAGGCTATAAGCAAAGAACTTTCCTGATCTTCTCGTCTGCGTGGTGCTGGAAATACAGAGCGTTGTGATGCTGGGACCCACGGCCTGACCTGGGGGGAATCAAGGCTTGGGAGGCTCATCCCAGCCCACGGCAGTGCTGTGCTGCCCACGGGGGTTTCGTGTGGCTCTCTGTCACTGCTGCTGCTGTGACAGCGCTGCAGGGACCCCAGCTCTGGTCAGAGGTTTGGGTGATGATTGCTGGGAGTGCAGCGGGAGGCAGGGTCCTGGCGGCTTTTACAGAAATGTTGTGATGTCTCTTTACAAGGTGGTTTGTAAAGAATTGATTGCCTGGGGCTGCACAAGGCATCAGCCTCGGATCTCCCATTTTCCAGCCCAGAGATCTGTTTCCTCGACTATACCGTGTGTAAAGGAGAGCAAAGAGGCTTTTTTAGCTGCTTCAGCTGACCTTTGCAAACCTCTGAAGAACACCCAGAAATCCCTTGCTGCTTTTTAAACCTGTATGCATGTGTGGGGATCCCTGTGTGAGAAACCCCTTGTCTGGCTTCACTACCCACCTGGGTGCCTCTAGGAAACCTGTCCCATCTCAGGTGACTGCGATCCCTGGGCTGACCCTCTGGGGTCAGCCTGCCCTTCAGCAGCAGCATCCCACAGTCCCGGCCTCTGGCTTCCAGCGGGCGAAGGGCGGATGTGTCAGCATCCCCGGAGGCTTCGGCCGTCATCTCTTTGACTCACGAGTCTGCCACTGCCGCTGACTCAATCCCGTCCCCAGGGATGTGCCACGGGCCAGGTGGGGCCGACAGCTCGTGGGATTCGGGTCCCGGTGCGGGACAGGGATGTGCGGGTGCTCTGGGGGATGTGGATGCCCCTCGCTCCCCTCGGCGCTGGCAGGATGGGGTGGGCACTGCCACGTTCCCTGCCCAGCCCCCGGCAGCTGCGAGGGTTGCCTGCAATCCCTACTCCAGCCTCCTTCCAGCCTCCCCCTACCCGCACCTGCGTCGCTCCTCACCTGTCCCGGGGATGTCCCTTCTCCATTTCTAGGTGTCCACTTGAATTTCACCTCTGAACGGTTGTGTCCGGCTGTAAAAAGCAAAGAACTGCTGAGGTTTAGAGCCGAGGACAGTAAATTCTGATTTATGTGCTTGTAGGGAGGGGTTTTATTCAGTAAAATGGACAGTGTTTATCACTGCGGTGCTAAAAACACTGGGGTGCCCCTCTCCTAAAAGCACCAGGGTTCCCCTCTCCTGAACAGATTTGCTTTTTGGCAGAGCTTTTATTTACTAGTGAGTCAGGGTTTAAGCAGCAGCAGCAGGGAGTGATCTCGTGGCACTTTAAAGCGGGGCTGTTGGAGTCCTCTTCCTGCTCTTCCACTGAATCGCTCTGTGTCCTTGCGTAAATCATTTAACACGTGTGCTCTCACTTCCTAGATGGAAAATGAGGTGGATACTTTCCGCTTTTCCTTGGCACCGCAGGATCCGCTGCTAGGCAGCTGCGAGGGATTTGTCGTGATAAAGCTGGGAATTTGACCCTTGGATGTGTCAGCACCCCCACGCAGGGCTGGGGTGAGGCTCCCTCCGGGGTGTGGGCAGTGGCTGGTGCTAATTTGAGATGTGGGGCTGGGGTGTGGGTGGACATGAGTTGTTCCCCCTGGATCTGTCTCTGCTGGGGGCTGTGAGCACGGGATTTATTCTCTGCTGGCAATGTCCATTCCTCAGGCATTGAAAGTGTGGCTGGCATAGGCAGAACTTCCTCCGGAGGGATGCTGGCGCTTCCAGGGCCACATTCACAGCCTCAGCACCACTGAACGCCAGCTGATGTGTCCCTTCTCTGCCCCTCTCATCAGCAAGAGCTGTCTGATCTCCTCTGTTCCCTGGGGAGATGGAAGGGAGCACAAACCTGGTCCTCCTTTCCCTGCTGTTTTCTGCTGAAGCCTTTAAACTTTGCCCTCTCTCCCCCTGGGAATGAGGATGATCCTGTATGGGCCCACCATTTCCCCCACTTCTCCCTCCCCAGCCCTGAAACATTGAGCAATTCTGCTTAATTGTTTTCCTTCTCCCTGTGGCTTTTCTTGGCTCCTTAGAGTGACAAGGCTGGAGCTGCCACTCCAGGAGTGCTCATCAGGAGGGTTCGTGTTTAATTGTTCACAGATTCATCAAGATAGAAGCAAAGCAGGCAACCTTGAGAACAGATAAGCTGTTGGGCCATGAAGAGGGCTTCAGCACCTAAAATATTTCCCAGTTCTCCCCTCTCTTGCATTCTTTGATCCATTCAAGTGGAGAACTGGTCAAACCTGACTTCAGCTGCCTGAAAAGCCTTGGTTGATCTCTGTATTGACAGCTGCTCCTCAGGGAAGGGAGCCTGGCTGGAAACCAGTGAGGTTGGTGAGCTGTTGGTTGTTTTGGGGGTGGGTTTTTTTTCCAGAAAATACGAGAATTTCCCGGTGGGTGGAGAGGGAAAGTGAGCTATGAAATTGTGAGTCTCGTGCTCTCTGCTGAAACACACCCTGGGGAAGGCATATCCTCCATAAACAGCAGTGTTGGCCACGGACCAGGAAACCCTTCCCTCCCCGCTCCCCTTGCAGCAGAGCCGAGTGCTGTAGGCGGTGTTTCCATCCAGAAGGGCTGTTCCAGAGCCTGTTCTTGTACCTCTGCAGCCCTCGAGACACCCGCTGGAGAGGCCTGTTGGAGTGCAGGTTGCGCTCCAGGGTTCTCTCCCCTTTGCTCATCAGTTTGTTCCAGCAGCTGATGTTACTGGTGTTCCAGTCACTGTTTGTTCCAGTAACTGGTGTTACTGGTGGTGCTGGGCTCTGTGCTCCGGCGCTGTGCTGGCTGTGCTGTCAGGGATTTTGCTGGATCTCGCGTGGTGCCCTGAGCACTGCTGGAGGTGTGTGGTTTGGATCCTGCTCCTGGCCCTGCTCCGAAATGATGCAGCAGAGGCTGTACATGGCACTGGCCTTCTCTTGTTGTGGGTGCACCTGGGCACCAGGGCTGTGCAGCAGCTGGGTGCTCAGACTGCTCTTCATCTCGTGGTTGATGCCCAGATTGGGTAAGACCCACCTCTGGTGTCCTCTACTCACCTCTGTCACAGCTCCACAGCTCCCTTTTCATCTCGAGACTGCTCAGAGAGCAGCCCTTGGTCTGCAGCTGGAGGGGAAACTTCATCTTGCCCTGCACAAGGGCAAGAAGGTGACAGGCAGTGGTACAGGGGACCGAGGATGTGTGACAGTGGGTGATGCAGAGCTGGTTTGGCCGTGGGGGCTGAAGGGCTGTGAGGGAGCTGTGGGAATGATACAAGTGCTGCACACCTGTGGGAAGAAAAGGTGGAGTATTTTTGAGAAAAGGGCCTAAGAGGCAGCAGGAGGGGTATCAGGAGGGTTTGAGCAGCAAGGGTGGGGACTCAGCCTGAGCTCTCCCTCTCTTGGCTCCATGCCTTCCTCCCCCTCCTCTCTGTGTGTGCAGTTTCCCAGTGCAGGCCAGCAGACACCCGGGCCCTGCTCTGTCTCTGGTAAAGCTCAGGTTTGCCTGCTCGCCCAAGATTCGCTCCTCTGCCAGACCCTGAGCGTGCCCTGCCCCTGGAAGTGTCTGAGGCCGGGTTAGGTGGGGCTTGGAGCCATCTGGGATAGTGGGAGGTGTCCCTGCCCATGGCAGGGGGGCTGAAACAAGATGGGCTTTAAGCTCCCTCCAACCCAAACCATTCTGTGATAACAAGAAAAGGTTTATTTTGCTGCTTGTTACTTGCAGAGAGATGTGAATCCAAACAATGGGCTGACAGCACGGCCCCCATTTTCCTGCATTGAAGGAATCACCCTGCAGCACTAATTATCCATCAAACCCGAGCATCCGCTCCTTTCTTTGGCAGCTCCCTCTCGTACAGGTTGTTTTGCTGGCTGTCAGTGCCCTCTTTCTGGTGGGAGCCCCTCTGTGCCCCGGCAGCAGCGAACATTGCCCGATACAAATCATGGGGAACCCTGTTCTGTGTCGGACACGCTGTCCAAAGGTACCTTGGCTGCGCTCAGGACATTCTGCTGACAGGTTTCCCCACGAAGTGAAAAGTTGTAGCTGTTGACACACAAGCGCATCCCAAGTGTCAGCTTTTCCCCTCAAACTCCACTGCTGCTGGCTTCAAATCCGGTGCAAACCCAAAGATAACTTCAGGGGGCAGAGGTTGCCTGAACTTTAGCAGAAGTTCATGTTGTGTTTTCAGTTGAAATTCAGGTTGCTGCTTCTCCCTGCATCCCTTCAGGTGCTGATGCACAATCTTCTTGCAGCTGGGAAGGACCAGCAGAAGCAGGACTCTTCCCTAATTGCCTCTGGCCATCTGGGAGAAGCTGTTTGAGTTAATTGAACTGTCTCTCGTGCTTCCTTCTCTGCTTAAATATTAAATAGGAATTGCATTGAACTGTGGAGGTCAGCAGTGTCTGGGGACGTGTGGAGTGTGGTAATCTGAGTGAGGATGGTGAAGATGAGGCAAGAGGTGTGGAGGCATCACCTCCATCCGAAACCCAGGTACCTCTGCTGTTCCCACCTCTGCCTGTCTGAGGTCCTCAGCTCCCAGTGACTGCCACATGTTTCCCTCCAGTTCCTTTAGATGCTGACTCTCAGCTCCCTGACTTGTTCTTCATTGCCTTTTGGATGCTTTTAGTACTTTTCTCATTGTTAGGAAAGTTAATTAACATCAGGAGCTGCCAATATTTGTAGAGCTGCTTTCCAAGGCAGACTGCTGCTCATGAATGAGATTTTCTTTTTTTTTTTTTTTTTTTAAAGCAGATATGTCAGATCCATTATCAAAATAACCCACCAAAAACATTCCCTTCATAGCCCTCTCACTGCTATTGCATGGACTTCAGCAATAAAGCCAGCTTGGTTTTCAGTCCCGTTACTGGCTTGGAAAAGGAACTGGCTTTAAAAAAGCATGAAGAGAAACCAACAACAATGAACAAACCTGGCGTTTTCCAGCAGAGATGCAGAACTGGCTCTGTGGGGAGCTGGTCTCTCTCAGGAAGCACTGGAAGTGGCCACTTGGATTTAATACTGTGCTCATCAGCTGCATCTGCTGTGAACAAGGACATCTTGCACTGCAAGGACTTTGCTATTTTCCATTAAATAGGAAGCTGCCCTTTTATTATTGTGAGTTAAGGGCAGAGATTCTGGGCTGACGTGGCTGCCAGAGCTCTGCCGGCTCCCGCAGCAGACCGCGTATTGCCGGGCAATCCTGCTGCACTCGGCGTTTCCCGAGGGTTACATAAACATCCTTCTTTCGTACGCGGGGCTGGGACAGGCAGTCTGCAATCTGCTGACAGCCCCTTGCAAGAGGCAGAGCTGCCCCAGAAACTTCGGCAGCTCGGTGAGGTTGGGAAGGGATGGGAGCCGTATCGGGAAGGGATGGGAACCATATCGGGAAGGGATGGGAGCCACGTCGGGCAGAGCAAGGCCATCGGGATCCCGCTGTGGGGTGTGTGAGGTGGCTTTGGGCCACCCCACTGCCTGCTGCTGCTGAAGGTGCTGGGAGCTGACCCACACACAGCAAAAGGCCAGCAGGGTCATCCTCAGGAGTCTGGATTTGTCTGTGTGGCTCCACCTGAGTCTCTCGCCTCCCTGTGCCTTCCCAGTGCCCTCTTGCAGATGTGACTTTTCCATCAGCTCGGGATGCTGCACTCCCGCTCCACCACAATCAGGTTTTTCTCCCGAGGAAGGCGTAGGAGTGGAGCTTTATCTGCGAACTGGCAGGCAAAGGAGGATGCCACACCTCTGGGAGCTTCTGGGGCTGGGTGGAGCGGGAAAGTGGAGCAGCAGGACGTGGGCTTCAGGGAGCTGCAGCTCATGGGCTTGCCCTGAAGCCAGGGCACTCTGAGATTTCCAGGCCCCTTGGGGAAGGAGAGGAGCAATAAATCTGGATCATACGTGGCAGGGCCTGGCCCTCTGGGTGATTTCTGACACTCTCTGCTCTTCTGACAGCACGTGCAGCAACAGGCTGTAATCCACAGGGGTTTCCTTGGCTCTCGAGCTGAGACAGTGCTCACTGTGAGTGGTCTTGGCTGCGAGGAGCTCCCAGCTCTGGGTGTAAGGGTCAGAGGCAAAGCAAGCAAAGGCACAGTTAACAAATAGTGGTGCCCTTTCAGTGCCAGGCTGGGAGATTTTGTTGTCCTCAAAACTGAGTTCTGGGTAGCTTGATGGCTGTTCCTGTGGGATCTTCCAGTGCTGCTCCAGGAGAGCTGCGCTGCTCCCTCAGGAGAAGCACCGAAGGGAAATGCAGGCCAAGGATGTCTGTAAATGCTGAAAATCTGCTGGGGCCGGAAATTCATCCTTGTGTGACTGGTATGGGCTGGGGGAGCCGTTGTGATGGAGGAAAGATACCAGACATCGAGTCTGTCTTTGGATGTGGTTGAAAGAGAGTTATCATCATGTAGAAGATCAGGAGTGGTGATAAGATGCAAAGAGGTCCTTGTCTTTGGGGTGGGAAACTTTCCTGGAAGCTCCAGACAGTGTGGAACACCTAGAACTGTGTCTGGCTTGGGATATTTCTCCCTGGAAGATGCCCAGTTCACCCCCAGTAACCATCCTTCTGCTGCATGACGTGAGCTCCAGTCAGCCCTTCCCAGGCAAAGCCCTGGCTGTGCTGCAGTGTGGAGAGGCTGTGGCTGATTCCTTATAAGAAGAGGGGTTTATTTTACTTTATTCCTTTGTCAGAGGCTGTGCCTATTTCCTTCTAAGGTGAGGGGTTTATTTTGCTTTATTCCTTTGACAGCCTTCCTTGAGTCTTGCCAGCTCTTCTATCAGCCTTCAAGACCTAGAAGGAAGCCACTGTCTTCAAAATGCTTTTTTAATGCCTAATTCAGGAAGAGAATTGTTTGAGCGTGCCCCTGTGCCTCTGAGTAGCAGGCATTGCTGGGGGTGTGTGAGGGACGCTGCCTGGTTCCCAGGATGGGGACGGGGTGTCTTCACACTCTCAAGTCTGCAAATACTCCACACATCTGGCACGAGAGAGCTGGGCTGGACTGTTTGCCTTCTTTAGCAACTGGAAACAATCCAGCCTGCCAGTTCCTGCAAAGCTCATCCTGTGGTTTAGTGGATAATACTGATCCTTGTTCAACTCCCACGCCTTGGTGCCTTGTGAGAGGGTAGGGAAGGCTTTGCAGAGCTTGTGCTGTGCTGGGACCCCAGTTCAGTGCTGCGAAGGCAGCATGAATATTCATTATGCCTGGAGTGCTTGCTCCGTAGTTTTCATGAAATGTTTATGGTGACACGGGAGTGACTCTGGGATGGTGGCAGGTGTGAGGGATGGGGGGTGGCAGCCGGAGCGGAGGGGGAAGGGCTGTTTCTTTGAGCTCAAAGTGTCTTCACGAGTGCATTTCCAGGAGTTTGACTTGTGCTGCCGTTGTCTCCCGAGTGCCAGGATGAGAGTTCCGTGTCCGTGTCCCCTGCAGCTGGGAGACGACTGCAGGCAGCGTACGGCTGGCTGAGCTCAGGGACTGGGAGCTGCACAAACCTGCATTTTCTCAAGCAATCAGCAAAGCTGCTGAGCAACACAAATCAGAGTGACAGCCACATGCAAGGCAGATCTGCCAGGGACAGGCACACAGGCTTTGTTCTGGGACTGCACCGACGTGACCAAGGGTGAATCCAAGTGTCCCAAGTCCTCAGCAGACCGAGGATGCTCTGTTCCAGCTGCTGGTGCGGCTCGTGTTTCCTGTCCACAGAGCTGGGACAGCCCCTCTCTGAAGGAGGGTCTCTGTGAGCAAGAGGTGACATTGAGTTTCGGTGCTAGATCATCCCGCAGCCTCTGCCCTGTGAGAGGCTGTACAGGTCTCTGAGCAATATTGTCTAGTTGAAGACCAGCCTGTTTGTTGCAGAGAGTTGGACTAGATGGCCTTTAGAGGTCCCTTCCAACCCCAGCCATTCCACGATTCCATGACATGGCGCAGAAATGGATCTTCTTATTAAGAGTTAGTCTGAAGTTAGTCTGGAAGCTGCTCACACAGGAGCTCTTCCCCACCTCTGACCTGAGGATGCTGAGGCTGCTGCACACCATGGGCCTCTCCAGCTGTGTGCTAAACCCTGAGGAAGGTGTTTGGTGAGGGCAGGGTGGGGGTTTCACCGCAGAGCAGGACAGCACAGGCCAGAGAGGGGGTTGTGAGCGAGCCCTGCAGCTCTGCCTGCTCTCCTGCCTCGCTCATGTCCATGGATGTACAGGAGAGAGATGAGGTGAGCAGGTTCTGCTGTGACTGTGGCTGGCAGCAGACACAGGTCATGGATTGATTGAACATGTGCATGGCAAGAAAGGAGCTTTCTTGAGGCACGCAGAGGGGCCTGCTGTTGCCGTGCAGCCCCGCTGCTCCCAGCCCCATGCTAACAGCATTATCAATGTGTTTATATGAAGCTCGGCTGCAAAATGCCTCATCGGCCTCAAGCTTTTTCTGTAGCTTTGCTAAATACTCCTTTTATTGTGCTGCCAGAGGCTCTCCCAGAGGCCAGTGAAGGAGGTGGCCTGTTTGGCCACAGTGATATCTGGACCGGAGATTGAATTCCCGCATGTCTTAAATCTGTCTTCAGACTGGCGAGCGACCAAGTAGGCATCTCTTTCTCCGGCTAATTGGCTGTTTATGCACAAATTGGCCTCTGGCTGCTTCCATGAGGCCTGGCTCACCAGAGCTGTGCGAGAGCATCCTCTTACAGCCCTCGCTGAGTGCCTGGGCTGTGCAGGGGATGGTGACGACGGGGACAGCCCAGCCCTGCTCCTGCCTCCTGGGTCACCATCGCTGGCTCTGAGCGAGCACCCGGAGCTGCTCTGGGCTGTTAGCACTTCTCTGCAGCGCAGGGATTGCTGTCTGGCCTCCAGCTGGCAGGAGATGCTTTCCCATGCTACAGGCAAGCGCTGTGGAGAGGTTTTGTCTGGAAAGCACCTCCCGAAGCGGAGCAGAGCAGAGGAGAGGTCCTTGGCTGGGATGTGCACACCTGTGGCTGGAGCTGGTGGGACACAGTGTCCCTGCAGTGATCGAGGTCCTTCTTGCAGGAGGGTGCTGCTGATATGCCGAGGCACATGTTTCTGCAGGAGAGTGCTCCCCAGTGCCCCCAGCACTGGAAGAAGGCAGCAGGGCAGTTTTATTTGGCTCTCAGGAATGTCATCTGGTTGTTGAACCAACCAAACTGGGGGTTCTGTGGTGCAGGGTTTTTTTCTTCTGGAGGTGTGGGGAGGAGGAAGGTATTCAAGGACAGAGCCCGGGTCTGGCAGTTTATTCCCTTGTGTCAAGGTAAACCTGGCTGTGTTGGTCTGTCTGTGATTACTTGGGAATAACAACATCCCCTGAGTTTATAGACACTGCCAGTCCCTGCTGAACCAGAGAGGCTGATGCTTAATGCATCCTGCGCTTTCCTCCTGTCATTCCTTTATAAGGAAAAACATTTCGGATTTAGTTTCCACCTTATTTTAACTTCTCGTAAAAGAGGGCAGCTTAATTCTTTTGGTGGAACATCAAGTCCAATACTCCCTGGCCTGGTGTGGTTATTATGGGCACTTGGTGAGATGAATAAAAGAAGTCAGCACGGTAATTGGAGAGCATGGAGTGGGTGATGGGGCGGCAAGTGGTGCCTGCAGTCCGGAGATGGCAGAAGAGATAACACACATCCTCCTTGTGGCACGGCTTGGTGTGATGGCACTGACCACATCTCCTTGGAAAGGGGAATTTGCCCTGTTCCACTTCCCCTGCTGGGCTTGGCCACGGGGTTTTACGGGCACCAAAAAGATGGGCAGCGTATGGGCAGAGAGAGAGCCCAGCCCTGGCTGTCACTGCAGAGGGGCAGGGCCAGCTCTGCTCCTTCAGGGCACTTGAACTCTGCTGTGCTCGCTGAGGAACACGGGTGCCAGAGCTGATTGCCCAGTAGCCTGCAGCAGTACGCTCTGTGCCACTGCCCAGGAAGGGCCGTGTCCCACGGCTGGTGGCAGCCCAGGTGCTGAGCTTTGCCCTGCTCCAGACCCCCAAACTCAGCCCATCCCCAGGGTTTTACTGCTTGTTGGGGGACTGCCAGTGGGGAGTTTCTCTCCCCTTGCCTCGCTTGCTGGAAATCTCCCCCTCTCCCTCCTGGTCTGGTGCCCTCTCTCTGTGGCTGGTGCTCTGCCCCCAGTGTGCTCACGGGCCTCTTTCCCATTTAGGGAAAAGCTGGATGGCCCCTGCTTTTGGCCTTCTTGCAGCACATCTCCAAGTTGGTTTTTTTTCTATTTTTTCAATCCTCTTTTGTCTCTGGAGGCCGAAACCCCCAGCGTCACCCAGCCGTGTGTGCCAGTTGTGGCTCTTGGAAAGCGGCGCTGGGGCAGATTGGAGGGGGAAGCCCAAGTGTTGTCCTGCTCAGGGTGAGCCTGGGGAGGGTGGTGACAGCATCAGTTCTCTCCTGCAGCAACGATTTAATCTCAGCAGGAGCAGGTGCCCTGCAGCAAGGAACCCTCAGGCAGGGGCTGGGGCAGGCAGCAGGGCTGAGCAGGGCAAAGGGAGAGGAAGCTGAAGGAAATTCCCCTAAAAATGTTGACTCATTGCTTTTTTTTTTTTCTCTTTAACTCCCGATTTTTCAATCAGCTATGAAACTTCTGCATCTGTAGAGGATGCTGAGCTGGCAGTGCTGGGTAGCTGCAGGATGGATTGGGGAACAAAAGCTGGTGTGCTGTGGGAGACCTGGTTGGAGCGTGCTCTGCCATCCCCCTTGCCGTGCTTTTCCAGCAGGAGGGACAACCGGAGTCTGGGCTGCCTCCTGTATTCGGGGTGGATCCCTTAAACCCACAGCTGGGGGTTGTTGCTTTAGTGGTGCCCAGCACAGGTCGGCTCCGTCAGCCACTGGATCCTGCTGGGATTATATTGGGATCTGCTTAGTGGGAGTTACCTTGGATGGGTCTTTTGTGCGAGTCTGAGAGGGCTGTAACAGACTTTTTGGGAGGATGGTTTAATGAGATGTAAAAGCCAAGGCAGACCCTGCCCTTGCTGAGGGCAGCTGGTCCCCCAGGCTGGTCCCTCTCCTTCCCGTTTGACTCCTCGAGCCCAGCAGGTTAACAGCACCGATCCTGCCTGGTTTTATGTGTGCCCATGCTGGACCTGCCGAGCTCTCCCCAGCAGCAGTTGAGCTGAGGGAGTTTCCCCCATCCAGACCATTGCAGGGCATCCGAATTCCCATCTGCATGGAGACAGGAGCACGCAGCCCCTGGACCTTGGCAGCAGCTCCTGTGCACTTGTGCACCTTTCCCATCCCTGCGAGGTGGAGCTGGAGCAAAAGGAAGCTGCCAGTGGTGCTTGGTGCTCTGTGGATGCTGCTGATCACACCTCGGCATCCCCGCTGGTGCTTTCGCTGCCATCTGCCAAAACCTTTAAAAGGAAAGGAAAATTGTGCTCATTCTTCCTCTCCTTCCTTTCCCCCTGCCCTTGTGTCCTCCTCCTGCTGTGCAGTGAGCTCCCACACCGTGTCCATGCTGCCCAGAGGAAGCTGAGTGGGTGTGGGGCTGCGGCTCCATCTGGGAATTGTTCTTATCAAACTGCTTTATGTCAAAAAGGAATAATAATAATAACAATAATAATAATAATAATAATAAAACCCTTGATGGTAAGCAGGGAGATCAGGAGGTACAGCTGCTCCTGAGGCCTGACCTGCAGCTTGTGGTGCTTCCTGAGCCTTTACAGGGAGTTTTAGGGTCTTTGTGCTGCAGCAGATTTTGCTGCGTGCCTGAAATATCTCAGAGGAGCGGGGAGAAACAACCGGGGCCTGGCGCAGGGAGCACAAGCTGCTGAAAATGGCTCTCTGAGAAGCAGGGGAGAAGCATAAGAAAAGCAAGTTTCCTGCCGTGGAGCCGGTATATTTATGACTGGAAAGTTTTGGGTTGAAAAGGTCGCGAGCAGACGGCTGAGGGAGCAGCGGAGGCAGGGGCTGCAAGAGGCGATTTCCCAGCTCTGCAGTGGGGTTGGGAGGGTCCCACGGGGGGCTGGTGGCCACGTGTGATGGCAGAGGGGTGGGGAGCACTGGAGGGGTGAAGGGCAGTGCCCAGGGCAGTTGGGATGCGTGGGGGAGGCAGGGTGGCGTGGGATTTGTACCCGTGGGGCTGCGGAGGGGCTGGGCTGTGCCGGCTTCCTCCCCTTGCTGCGCGGGGATGGAGTTTCCAGCCCTGCCTTGGACACCACGTGAACATGAGACATGCACATCTGGAAGTGGAGTGCATGTAGCACTGCCAGTTTATTTATTCCTGCAAATTCTCCCTAATTAGGGGCTGCTGGGAGTTTGGCAGTGCTGGAAATGGCCTCTTTCCAAGGGGTTCAGTGTTCTGACTGACCCTCACCTTCTCTTCCTCCCTCCTGCAACCACCACAGGGGTGCAAGCAGTGAAAAGGTGTTCCCTACCTCAAGGCCCAGGCACTGCAATTCCTTCTGGAGTCAGCCACGCAGGGAGGTTTTCCAAAGGAAACGTGCAGGGCCCTGTGTGTGTGTTAAACTCATTAAGGATGAGCAAGGTTTCTGAAGCCTCTTGTTTCTGTTAAAACATCTGTGCTGTCACGAAACACTGAGTTCTGTGCCTGTTTGGCCTTAATGTTAAAAAGCGGTAATTACTAATTAATTTTTTAAAAATAATTAAAGTAATTAAGTCAGTTTTCTGCTTGGATCCCAAACTGCACCTCCCAGGTTCTTAGGAGAGTCTGATGTGAAACTGAGAAGAACAAGAGCTTGAGACTGAGTTTGTTTTAACTGCCTGGGGTTCAGGCAGATGCAGTTCCTGATCCTCTTTCCATTTCCTTCCTCTGCAAGTGTCCCCTGCTGTTTAATCAACACCAGGGAGTTGTGCTTCCCTTCCCTCCCCTTTCCCCTCCCCAGGCACGTGGGCTGCCAGCCAGCTCCACCGGTGCCATGGGGACACCGCAGCCCTCCCAGGAGCCCGCGGTGGCTGGGATGATGTGCCTGGCCCAGGCTCGGGGCAGCATTTCCCTTTCCAGGCTCTCAGCACGCACAATAGCTGGAATCACTCTCTCGGCAGGAAATGCTTCAAGCTGGGCCTCGGCACTGGCGTGAGGTGATGGGACTTCAGTGAGCTCAACCTGTGCAGGCAGGTCTCCAGGTCAGTGGGCTCAGAGTCCATGGAAGGGTGTTGGAGGGGGCAGAGCTGTGCCCCTGGAGCCCAGCACAGAGGGTGCTGACCCACAGCATCCTTCCTGCAGGCAAGCTGTGGGATCAGATCCCTGGCTTGACTCCCACCTTAGCACTGGGGTAGCACAGGGTGACCCCGTCAATCCCCAGGGAGATGTTGGGGACCATCAAGGATGAGCACAGTGGGACCAGGATGGACTCAGCTCTGTTTCCAGGTCAGCAGGATGAGAGGATGGGTGTTGTTCCTCCCCTTGCCCTGCTCAGTGTCACCACACGTGATGCATCTGTTGTCCTGTCCAAGAACAGGCTGGTACCTCCTCTGTGTGCTGATTTCGTGGAGTTAAACCTGACACAAAGGCAAACCTTGATCTTCATAGCTGTGTCGCTGCTGGGCTGGGGAGAAGGGACTGTGGTTGTCTGTGCTGGTTCCTCCACCCTCCCAGCTCCCATGGGACACCTCAGCTCCAGGCTGTCCCAGAACACCAAGGTTGCTGCGTGCCCTGTTTGTGCAGTGAATATCTGAGAAGCTGTAGGTTCCGGGACCTTCTCCTTCCTCATGTCATATTTAATTTCCTACAAGCAGAAACCTCTTTGGCCCTTTGCTCCCTTTATTTCACATCAGTCTCTTTCTACCTCCCATCACTAGCTGGTAAAATCTTCTCAGTTCTGCTCTTATTGATCCTTTCACACCATAACCATATTTGGGGTTGGATTGGGGTTTTTTTGTTCCCTTGGCAACGGTGATCTTTGCCCACAGCAGCTCTTCCTTGTGGTGCATCTGTGGGTGATGCTTCTGGCAGCCCCATCCCCTCTCCACCTTCCTGTGGGGTGTGGGTGGTGCTGGGTAGCCAGGATGGCTCACGACAGAGCACTGGTGATTCCTGCTTTGCTGCTAAAAGTCTCTCATTTAATAAAAAGTCATAATAATAAATAAATAATAATAATAAATAATAATAAAAAGTCATTCACTTTAACTCTGTGACTTTATCTCCATTGGTGGCTCGTGGTCATGCTGGGACCTACTGGGGCAGTGAGGTCCTTTGTGCTGAGGCTCTTTACATGAGCAAAGACTTTATTAAAAGCCCTTTAAGTGCTGCCCGTCTGTCATTCTTCCAGATTTTGTCCTTTTTCCGTTCTCCAGTCTTCAAAAATACCTGACCCTTTCTGTGCAGATCCCTGGGTGTGTGGCACTAAGGGATGAGGTCTGGCAGCATTTTCTTGTAGGACAAAAAAACCCCCAATCAGTTCATTATCCAGAAATCTCAAATTAGCAAACCTATTTTGAATTATTTTAGCTTTTCCCATGCTCTTGGTTTCCTTGCGGAGGAAGGGAAGTGTGACTAGTGCTGAAGTGCATCCGTCCTCCCTGTGTTTCCTACCCTTCGGAAGCAGGAAGATCCTGGAGTCTTGGGAAAGAGCCTCTTTTCGTGACAATTCCTGCGTAATCAGGGCTGGATTCGCGCCGTCATCTCCATAAAACCATGGGCGGAGGTGATGGGAACCGTGTCTGATTCTCCTTCCAGAGTCCCCTCGTCCCCAGGCAGTGACAGCAGCACTTCCCAAGGAGCCGGCGGCTCCCAGCGCTGCTCCCTGCCACAGCCAGCTCTGCTCTCGTGACTTGCCAGCTCCCTGATTCTGAGTGACTGCTGTCCCGTGCCTCGGTTTCCCCACCTGTCATACAGAGATGACTGCAGCTCTTCCAGGTGGGTTTGGAAGCAGAGATGGTTTTTGGGGCAGAAGCAGCGCAGGAGCTCGGCAGCTGCAGGGAGCAGAGGAACGGAGAGGAAGGTAATGGCTACAGCCTTTATTTTGGGCTTGGAGAGAAGAGCTGTGACTCACCATTCCTTCACCTTTAAAATCTGCCTCGTCTGGGTGATGAATCAGTCCCTCCCTGTGACCCTGTGCTGGTGCTGCCAACGGGATGGTGCAGCAGAGCTGCCTGGTGCTGAGCTGGAAGTGATGCCCTGAGCACGCTGGGGTTGGTGTCTCACGGCGCAAGGGCCTCCACCCACGCTCTGCACCTTCCCATAAAGGCTGGCAAGGAGGTTTCACCTGTGATCACCAGCAAGAGAAGGTATTTGGCTCTCAACAGGAACATTAAGTGGTTAATAATAATGATATTTAGCTGCTCCTACATGTCATTTTGGTCGGTAAGTATCAAGGCATTTTATAGAAGAGGCCAGAATCAATGAAGGGTTTTGCTTTCTGATTAAAATGCGAGGAGGAAAGGGAAGATCCTGTGGATGAATTAGCCACTTCTGTGCAGGAGATAATTTAAGGCTCAGGTAGCCACAATGACTCATGGCCCCCGTCTAACCCAGCCTGATGCTCATGACTGCAGCAGATTGCGAGACCGATAAGAGCTGTCGGGTTCAGAAAAACCTTGACTTGTGGGAGGAAGAAAATCTGCCTGAAAAATTGCATTCTTAGCAGCGTGCAAGGAAACTGCACGGTGCTGTTTGAGATGGGTTTGGATAGGAAAGTCCCTTTTCTGCCTTAGCCTGTTAAGGGAACTTCTAAAGCTGATATGTGCCATCTCCTTGTTCAGGGTTTTTTTTTTGTCTCTTATGATTTTTCTTCTCCTCGAAGTGACTTTCTGAGTCTGGTTGCTTTGTGATCCCCCATACCCATGCCAGGACAGAGGCTGTGCCTAGCACTGGCTGCTTCTGGAGGAGTTTGAGCTGAGATCTGGAGAAGCCCTCGAGGCACATCCCTGCTGCAGGGCAGGAGAGGCCGGGGGTGAAGCACCCAGAGAAAAAGGGTTAAAGTTTCTTGCATCTGCCAGCTCTCGTGGCACCAATCCAATCTGAGTGATCAGCAGATTTTACAGACTGCCTTTCTGGGGGCAGGAAATCACTTCTAGGCCAATAAAACCACTTTGCAGGAAGTTTCTTGCTCATCTGGAGAGCAGGGTGATGGTGAAGGAGAAAGGGCTGGGCAGTCAGTGGTGGCCTGGCGTAGTAAGGAAACAAGGAATATTTCTACTGTAATGTAACACAGCAAGGAAAATATTTTCCTAAAATTCTCCTGCAGCCAGAGCTTTGGAGAACAGGGATTTTATCTTGGACAGCAGCTGCTGTGTAGAGTATCCCAAAGGTCTTATCAAGCCAGGAGCTTGAGGTGAGGCCACTGGTACAGTAAAAACAGTGAGTGAGACCCTCAGTTGTGTGAGCAAGGGGAGCAGCAAGTGACAGAAGAGATGTGATCTGCCCTCTTTCTTTTGAAAAGTGAGTTCCTTCTCTTTTAAGATAAAAATTAAAATGTAATTACAAATATCTGTGACGTGTCGGGAGACAGGAGCAGCAAAGTCAGATAAGTGGCTGAAGAAAATACCTGCCACAAGGACAGAAGGAGCAGAACCTGATTACTTTATCAAAGGGAGCGTAGGTGATGTGATCAGTGTGGGAGATCTGTCACCAGGAGAAGTCTCAGGGTCCTCAGTCTGCTTGATCTACCTGCAAAAGGCACAGCAGGGGCTGTGCCAAAATGGCGTTTGACTGAGCAGTACAACACACGCTGGTGCTATGCTGGCAGGGAACCCCAAAAACCAATTCCAGGGGAGGAGGCAGGTTCTCCATCCCTCTGGGATGGGGGCTCATCTTCCCAGGGTTGCCTGCCTTTCTGGAAGAAGGATTTAGCTAAACGTAAGCTTTTGGGTTGAGGATGCAGGTAGAAAACCAGGTGAAATGGGGTTTGGTTATGTGCACCTTGGACAAGGGGGTGAATTTTCTGGTCTGATGCTCCTGTGCCTCTGACATGGCTCACAGAGATAAAAGGGCAAGAAAGTCTCCAAGAGAGAGAAGGCTTATCTCCCTTGAGGAAAGCTTGCTCCTCTTCTACTAGCAGGCACTTGGGGTATGTGCTGTGGGGTGAGCTGTTTACATACCTTGCTGCTTTAAATATTTACTGTTACAGCTCTGGATATTCTTGTTAATCTTTAGTTGCTGTAATTTTCCATCTTTCTCTCCCCCTCTCAGTGCCTTAGGTGCACATGGGTGCAATATGACCCAGCTGGTTTCAATGAAAAGGAACTCCTGCTTACGGCCCGGATATTTTATTTCACACTTCTCAGGGCTCTCCTCTCGGCTGCTTGATTTGCTAAACTTTTATTAGATCCAGGGTGATAACATTGCCTTTTCTTGGGAAATGCAGAGTGACCCAGGGAGCTGGGACTGACCCAAACTGCCTCAACCTCTTCTGCTGAAATGCTCTGAGCTTCTTCACCAGCTCCGTGAGACTGGCAGACGTCATTGTGACGCTCCCCACCACAGTCCATCGAGCAATGTTTTGTGGTTTTTTCTAGTGTTTTACTTCTTCTTGCCTCCTGTTGACCTCAAAAGCAGGGTCCCCATCTCAGCATCACACCAATCCCTGTGTGACCTAGTTCAGAGAGTGCCACCAAACTCCAAGCAGGGGCTCTCACACTGAATCTTATGGGATTTGCAAGGGGGGGAGACTCTGAATATCAAAAAATGTGCTTGGTCCTTCCTCAGATTGCCGATACTGCTCTTTTAAACTCTTCTCTACAATAATGATTTTTAGTTTGTCTTGCTTAGTTCATTTTTTTCCCGCTTTAAACCCATTCTACAACTCTGTGATGAGGTTGTAGTCAGGATGTTTAACATCCTTGTAAAAGGCTAATCCAGGTTCTGTTGTTCCAGTGAGTGAGTCGTCCATAGTTTTTAACAAAGTGGGTTTTTTTTCTCTCTCAGTAACAAAGTTAATTATTGACAGTTACATTTTTACCGGCTGGAAATGGATTGCGGATGTGATCCACACATGAGCACTGGGGAAGAGAAAAATAAAGACACTTTCTTTCAAAAATCAATGCCAGTGAGGCGGGCCAGCCCTCTGTGATGCTGTGCAGTGTGGCAGCTGCCACCACTCTCCGTGGTGGGGACAGCAGGGACCTGGCACCCCAGTGCTGAGCTCGGTGTCACAGGAGCCACAGGTCCATGGTCATTCCTGTTCTCCTCCAAGCCATCGGGAACAGCTGATGGTGCTCAGACAGGATGACACCAAGGAGCTTTACTGGCAGTGTATCACACAGGGAGGTGTTTCTGTTTCCATATCGTGATGGAGAGAGATGCAGAGCTGTTCCTCCCCGCACTGCTCTGTTACGGTGGTTTCTGACACCACGAGGAGAGCAAGTAATGAAAGAGCTGAGCCCTGCTGTCTGCCAGAGGGAAGGAAAATCGCTGTACCTACCTTAAAGTGCCACACTTCTGTTGTAAAGGTGTGTTCTCAAGATTGTTTAAACAGTTCTCATGTTTTCAGGTAATGCCTTCCCTTGGACAGTACGGAAAACCTGGAGCTTGTTGAGTCTGGGAAATTGGTGCTGTTGGTTTCATTTTCTGGTTCATGTGCACTCTGGGGGAGACTGTGGTGTTTGCAGACTTTGAACATGTGAAATTAAAAGGGTGACATCAGTGGTGAAGCTCGTACTTTCGGCAGTAACAGGCAGTAACTATTGCTGTTTTGCATATTTTTTCTTTATGGTTCACCCAAAGTGGACTAAAAGCCCAACCCATTCATTTTTCCTTTCCTGTTGATGTGCCTGGACACATTTCAGTGGGTATCATCACTTTAAAACGATGCTATTAAAGCACAGGGCGGGGAGGATGAAAAGAGGGTCAAGAGGGCAGGATCTGAATCAACACCGGAAGGGAGAAGCATCAGATAGCGAGATGCTCAGCCTGAGAGGGTGTGAGAGGCAGGGAAGAGGCGGCAGTGTCGCGGAAGGTGCTGGTGTCGATGCCCAGAGCTGGCGTTTGCCTCGCTGGCTCGGGCTGGAGTGAGGGAGCTGCGGCAGCACTGAGTGCTCAGCGCTGGGCTCAACATCGGGGCAAGTTTTGCAGCCCCTTCTGCTGCTGCAGTCATGGTTTTCCAGAGCAGGCTGCTTGGATTTGGCAGTCCTGGGTTAGCACAGTCGGTTCTAGTGCTGGTTTGATTTTGAGGAATTATAAAACGGAGCGTGGCCGAGCTGTCCCTTTCCAAACAAGGGTAAACCGAGAAGTGAAAGGTTCATCAATGCCGGAGAACATCGGGGGAGTGACCCACCCGTGTGGGCTGGTTCCACCCCTCGTGGGGCAGCGCTGGGTCGTTGCCCCAGGCTGTTCCCCCTCACCGGGGCTCCGTGCCGAGGGGCACAGCGGGCTCGGGGCGCTCAGCCCCGCGGGGCCGGGGGGTGCGCGGCGCACTCGCTGCCGGCAGTGCCCGGGGGCTGCGGGGGTGCCCCTC